>JASDQU010244854.1:86540-101657 GCA_032191745.1 Picea mariana
TTTAGGCTTTAGATAATCTTCTCTTTCTCATATAAAGAAGCCTTTACCCCTTGATGGCCTTTAGATTCCAATATTTTGACATGTGTTTGCTAGGCTTTACTGGATGCTTTCTCCTGCTTCAATTGGCCATCTAATTTGAGTGCATGTGTTGTCAATATCGAAACCCTCAGACCTAAACTCAGGTATTCTGAATATAGCATGTCACTGACATTCCTGTGGAACTTCACTTTGTATGGGGCACCAATATTTTCATAATGCATCTTGATTTCAAACACTTTATCATCATCTGCCACTGCTATGTTAAATGTTTTTCTTTCCACATCCCCGACTAAGAGCAGGGAAGCCTTATGCTAGGAGATCTTCTCTACCTCGGGTAACAGGTATCTTATTTCACTATTGGCCATACTTCCCTTCACAACATACTGGTTCATTAAGTCTTCTTTGGACTGATAAATTTCCCCAGGTGTCTTGCTATATACATGTTTCTTGTTGTTGAAAACCCTTGAGCTGCTTTCACTTTGTGGCATGCTTCTTGTACCAACCTCTTCATTCTTGGTTTCAGTTTCCACCATTTCCATGCTCATTTTCTCTTTAGGTTCTTCTTCTTCTAGGTCCACTACCTGAGAAGATGGTGTGATTTTCATTTTCTTGAGAGTATTTTTCTGACTACTGGCACCCAGTGCCATTGAACTACTCCTCTTGTTATAAACACTCGCCTTTGGAGATTTAATAATCAAATTTGGAGAAGTTTTCTGTGTCTGGACATGCTGAGGGGTAGACTCTATTTGTTGTGTATGATCAATCTACAAAGTGACTTCCATATTTGCACAGGCTTCCAAGTTTGCCAAACTATCAAATTCTTCAACTTGCTCATGTTCGTAGGGGATTTGTATGCTCATCGGTCTTCTCTTAGATATGATCTGGTGTGAGTTATATCTCCTCCCTTGTAACTGTGTAAACCCAAATTCACTGAGTTTGGCTTGAATCTTAGGTAAACAGGACCTGGTCTTTACCACAAAGGGCCCTACCATGAAAGGGAATTTTAAGTTAGATGCCTTGGGCGTTTTCAGAAAATGCTCTGTCTCTGAAATGATCCTTTGTCTGAGGAACTCTAAGGCAAAGACTCTGGGAGTCAAAAATATTGGTAAAAGGTAAGGTCCTTATTGATAACCGTATACCCAAATTATAGTAGACTGTAAAAACAACATCCAATCTCCCACCCTATTTTTTGGATCAGGTTGTAAAGAGCTTTTCATTTCTTCCAAAACCCTTGGCAGGTCCGTGCCAAAGATGAGACTATAAAACCTGGACATAATCTTGTTTATGAAAATAAGGATGGTGATTCTTTTGCATTCAGTCGAGATGAATGCTACTTCAGGGAATTTGGTCTTATTTGATTCCAAGAGCATTCTTAGCAAGTGCATGTAGTACCTGAAGTGTCTCAATGAATTTAAATTTACCAGCTATAACTCGATGAAGAATGTGCGAAACTGGTTCACTGTTGAGATTTAATTTTGAATGGAGGGTTTGTGCCAATTTTCAAATGTTCGAGTGCTTTGAAATATCATAAAATAATGATCGAGGTCCTCCTTTTATATGTGCCTCTCGATATCGGGGGTTGGAAAAAATTATTTTGGGTAGACTGCGTTTCGCCCCAATGTGCCTCTGAGGATGCCACACATCCACAAAATGAAACCATGGTATTTTCCCTGCCCTGCCCTCAAAAAATTATCCTCCACGCTACTTCATTGCCCGATATGCGTCTTGGCCGTTGATCTGGGCCGCTTCAATATCTACAGTCCATCGGGTCCCATCAACTCTCGATATCGGGGATTGGAAAAAATGGTTTTGAGTAGACCTCTTTTCGCCCCGATGTACCTCTAGTGGCACCACACATCCACTAAATGAAACCATGGTATTTTCCTCAGCCCAATCTCACATAATTAAACCCCGCATTATTTCATCGCCCGATATGGGTCTTGGCCATTGATATGGGCCACTTCAAGATCTATGGTTCGCCAGGCCCCACCTTTCGCACCTCCACTATATTTATCCATATGCTGCCATATGTTACTTTATCCTCCAAACTATCACGCTTCCATAGAGATGTAGCTCCTCACTAAAATTATGAGACTTGGATCCTATCTGAAAATTTTTATGGTGATAACAACACGCTCTCCAACAACAACAAGGATGATGACGACCATAGCAACAACAACAAAAACACCCCCAATCCTCCTCCTAAACAATACAATATGTTTTGCTAGCTCACTTGGTCAAAAGTTTCCTTATTAAGTGTTGGCACAGGGGCATACCTAGGGTTCACTCGAAGAGCGCACCAACAAGCCCTAGCTACTGGCCCTTTCGGCAACACCTGCAAAGCAGATGTAGTCTCACCCGAAATAGCTATGAGGGGGGTTACAGGAAAAATATGTCTGCAACCAGGGGAATATCAAGTGGATCTAATACAACAACAAGGCAACATTCATACATCCCTCACCAAGCTAGATCTACCCTGCATAGTTATAGATCTGATCTAATACAACAATGCAAATAAAAATATAACAGTGACAAAGATCAAAGCATCAATCACACACGCAACACAAGATGTACGTGGTTCACCCTTTCTCTAGGGCTACGTCCAAAGAACTATGCTTATGATTTATTAAGATAAAGCCTACAGTTCTTGTCTGCGCTCTTATCTAACATATCTTCTTTCTTCTCTCTCTTTCTCTCCCTTTCCTGCACACCTAGCTACAGGACTTGACCTTCACACACAACTGAAGATCTTACAATACCAGAAGGCTCTCTCACTTAGCACTTCTCTCTTTCAATACAATAATATCTCACCACAACAATAGAGCTAGATCAACAACAATATCATACCAACCCGACCCAGGTCCTCTTGAACTTTATTTATACATTACAATACTTCACTGACAACCCTAAGATGAAACCTAGGTGCCAAAACCCTAGGTGTCTAAAAACCTAGGTCAACTTGACCCTCTTTTTTCGGGCTTCGCCAACCTGTCTTTCCTTCCTTCTCGTGCGGTGCTCCAAAGCATCAAACGGTGGATTTTTCCACTTACTGAGTTGTCCTTGATCCATATTACTTGCTGATCTATCATCCTCGATCTCCTTGTCCGATGGCTTGCATTTTCGTACTTCTCTCCGTCTTTTCTTCTCTTTTGCTCACTTTGACCTAGTGACAGTTACTGTGTCTTCCGCGAAGTTTGATTTTCACCTTTTCTTCCTTGTTCTTTGCTTCCGTCCATAACCAAGGGCCAACGGGCCCCCAACACTCACCTGTGACTCATCCCGAGGCACTTCAAATTTGATCCTTCTGTTTTACTTCAACTTTGGAATGCGTAGGGAAACCTTTGCTTTCTTCTCTATGCCTCCTTCTCATCCTTGTGCAAATTGTCTTTTCTGTGTCTAGTACCCAATTTCAACTACACCTGGTACCTAGACCCTTTTCTTCTTGCTTTTACTGAGGTCTGCAAGGCAGCTGGTTGTCATAGTACAACTTCAGCCGACTCCCATTCACTAATCCTTGCTTCTACTCTCCATTCAATGTCTTCAGCTGTGCAGCTCCCCCTTCGGTAGCATAGGTGACCTCATATGGTCCGAGCCAATGCGTCCTAAACTTCCCTGGATGTTTTGTAAACTTACTGCCATACAACAATACTAAATCACCCTGTTTGAATGCCTTTTTCTTGATGTTCCTGTCATGATAGGCCTTCTCTTGTTCCTTCTGAACCTGCTGATGGAATCCTGCAATAAATCTGTCTTCTTCCAGTTCAACCAACTATGAAATCCTCTCGCGAACAATGCCAGTATCATCCATGTTTGTAAATGAAAAAATTCTTAAGCTTGGCACCAAGTATTCCATCGGGACACCATCTTCAAGACCATAAACCAAATTGAAAGGGGTCTGCATTGTTAATTTATTGCAAGAGGTTCTATAGGCCCATAGTACTACAGGTACTCTTAAATCCTAGTCATCCCTGTTCACACTACAAATATTTGTCAATGTGGTCTCCAAGATCTTGTTGAATTCTTCAACTGTTCCATTTGCTTGTGGATGGTAAGGTGTACTCTTCTGATGGTGGACTGCAAATTCTTCAGTCATGGCTTCGACTGTCTTATCGATGAAGTGTGTGCCTTGATTACTCATAAGGGTCTTGGGGAATCCAAACCTAGTTATTATGTCATCAAATATAAAATGCACAGCTGTAGTTGCACTACAGTCCTTTACTGCTCTTGCTTCAACCCATCTAGTCAGGTATTTTGTCACAGTAATTATGTACCATGCTCCTATGCACGTTCCTGGTGGGTTTATAGGTCCCACGAAGTCAATGTCCCACTTTTCAAATGCTTATAGGGTCATCTACGATGCTAATGTAATTTCATCTCCTCGGGATGGTTTTCCAACTCTCTGGCATACATCACAGGCTCTGGCATAATCTTTAACATCTCTACGTAAGGTAGGCCACCAAAGGCTAGCTCTAAGAACCTTCTGCACAGTTTCTTTCCCTGCATAATGTCCTCCTAAGATACCTTCATGAGCTTCTACGAGGATCAGTGGTCGCTCTGTCTCCATAACACACCTCTTTAATATCTCATCGGGTCCCATCTTGTATAGCTGACCAACTATCAATGAAAAGTTTGCAGTGCGCACCATTAGCTGTTTCTTCTAGGGAATTGTATACTCACTAGGTGCCATTCCTGTTGAAAGGAACTGGACTATTTCTATGAAGTGGTCATCAATATTTCTAATGGCAGGTAGTTGTGCATCCAACAATGTATCCTCCAGACTGGTGGGTTCTTCGCCATGTTCCAACCTTGACAAGTGGTCAGGGCCCTTGTTCATTCTTCTTGGATTAACTATGATCTCAAAGTCATATTCTTGAAATAGCAGAAGCCATTTGCATATTCGCCCCCCCAACACTGGCTTGTTGACTAGGTACTTCAGCGTAGAGTGATCTTTGAACATTTTAAAGTGTCCTCCCAACAAGTAGTGGCAAAACTTCTGCAGCGTGCACACCATGGCTAATCCTTCTCTCTCGGTAGTGGTGTAATTAACTTCAGCTGTAGATAGATTCTTGCTAGCAAAAGATAATGAATGGTCGATATCCCCTTCTCCAGGTTGTGCCAATATTGCTCCTAAGGCAATAGAAGATGCATCAACATGCACATGAAACTCCTTTCTCCAATCTGGAAAGACCAGAATGGGAGCAATCACCATCTTATGTTTTAGTGTGTCAAAGCTCTACTGGAATTTGTCTGTCCAACCAAATTGACAATATTTATTCAACAACTTCTCCATCAGTGATGTGATCTGAGCATAGTATTTAATGAATTTCATGTAATAGCCAGTATGTCCTAGCACAATGCGCAGTTGTTTGACTGAAGTAGGAGGCAACAAATCAACTATGATGGCGATTTTAGAGGGATCTACCAGTAATACTTGCTTGCATACAATATGACCTAATAGCACTCCAAATGGTGAGAAGAAGATGCACTTCTTCATATTTAAAGTAATTTGACACTGCCTGCATTTATCCAACACTAGCCTTAGACATTCAATATGGTTTTTCAACAAACTAAACACAATCCAGTCATCAAAATATGATTCTAAAAATTTATGCAAAAACTCTTTGAATGCTTCAACCACCACCCTGGAAAAGATGGCTGGAGCATTCTTTAGTCCAAATGGCATCAATGTATATTGGTAGGATCCCCATTCTGTGGAAAACGTGGTCTTGTGGTGATCCTCCTTGGCAATCCATATATGATGGTATCTTGAAAATCCATCTGTAAAATAATATACCTCCTGGACTCCCACATTGTCTACAACTTCATTAGTGAATGGTGTAGGGAAAGGGTCATGCAAATAGACATCATTCAACTTCCTGAGATCTATGCAGATCCTGATCTCGCATTTCTTCTTGTCTTGTACAACCATAGGGCTGATCCACTCTGAATCTTTGACAGGTTCAATAATCCCTGCTTCTAGCATTCTATCGAGCTCAATCTTCACTTTTTCCTTATATTTTGGGTTCAATCTATAGGGTCTTTTATTGACTGTATTCGCACCTAGTTTCAAAGGTATCCTCATCTCTCCCATAGGACCTTTGACAGATTTCATATCAGTGAACTTGGTTGGAAACAAGTCCTGATATTCATGCAACAACTCTATAATCTTGTCAATGGTAGCAACATCCTAGTAATCTCTGACATTGGCAATCTTTGGTGTCTCCTTTGTCCCAATATTGACTTTTTTAATCTTGATTGGCTGACTAATAAATGGTAGCTCAAATCCTAGTCCTTCCACATCCCTTTGGCCTTCTATTTCAGTGATGTTTACCTTCCTGGGATCATCATAGTCGGCATTGATGTTGTAGCAACTCTGCAGTTTTTGGAGAGGCGTAGTCCATTCGTCCTCTTCTTGTTCCATAGGGAGGCTAAATGCCTCTTCGAATACCTTCTATCTCAGAATCTGTAATGCTTGGTCTAATGAAGGATATTTACTTTCAAATAAAAAGGTGGTTACAAAATTTTGAATCATACCTTCCTAGTCTACAATGATGAGGTGCAGTTTCGCTTGAAGGTGCCAGTTGATAGGGGTTGTGTCCAGCATGTTAATGAATCTGTGCACCCATTGTTCTTGGGGAATGTCACTCCAGGCCTCTTCGAAGCTCCGCACATGGTCTTTTGGGTAGCTTTGACTTGTGTACCTTGCTTCGCGTCCTTCTGCTTGTGCTGAGAACCATGTTGTCATCAAAGTTCGACATTGTACCCAGTCTGTAATATTGCTTTTGTGGGTTCCCCACCATCTTGCTGGTGTGCCTTTCAAGGCTTCATTCATTGCCAACAACCTCTGTTGTGTTGGTAATCTTTCTTCAAAATATGATAGGAAGGCTTCTAAAGGGTTCAAACCATCAAATGTGGGTAAGTTACTTACTGTTGTGCCGATCCAACGAACTTCTCTAGTTAATATGACACATCTTCTGGTAGATACTTCATACATATGGTTCTGCCAGTTCTCCAATGCTTCTTTTGAATCTGATGAACACATGCTGTCACTTCGACAGCTCAGTTTCCCATCGGCTGTAGGGTTGATGTAATCCTGTTGTCTGGCTATTAGTTTGTATATGTTTTCCAGTTAGTATGTGTGGTCTTATTCTCTAATAGGCTCTGTATATCGCGGACCCTCATTTGGATCTAAGGGTGCAATGACCTGAAGGCTATCTCTTTCAAATGTCATACGCATTTTCTTCAAATCAACCACTATGGAGTTATCGAAGGCCCAATCAATTCCTAACAGTGCAGGGTAAGGAAAACTGTCATGAACAATTTCAATTACCTCAAAATCTGTGAACATTCTCACTCCATCGATGTCCACAGGGCATGTTCCAATATGCCAAAGGGGTTGACAACTTGCTGGTTAGCCATCCTAAGCCTGATAGGGGTGTAGATCAAGTTCGATTTCCCCATCAATTCCCAATTTTGCTTCGTCATGACATTGACCTCTGACCCTAAGTCAAGGACCACATAGTCTATATCATACTCTCCTATTTGAGCATTCAAGTGTAATTCTTTATTTGTACTTATCCTTTTTTTGATTTGATGTACTGCCCTATTTAGTAAGGGGTATATCTTTCCTAGTTCATACTGTCTGATTAAGTTCTATAGCTCTTGTACAATGCCTTTATTCTGAATCAACTTAACACAAGTGCATAAAAATTCCATGAGCTTGCTTACCTCTTTTCCCTCCTGTGGCAAAGCAGATTGATCAAATGCATGAGGGATTCCATATTCTTTTATTTCTGGCTGTATTTTTTATGAGGAACCTTGATCTGCTTTGAACTCTTGTTTTGCTTCCTCAAAGATTTGTCTTTCTTTGTTTGCATCAAAAGTTCATGTCTTCTCTGTAGCCTTCCTGATACCTGAGTCTTCTACAATCTTTCCTTGAGTCATTCTATCCTCTCCTGTAGCAGTGCCTCCTCGAGTGATAACAAAGAATTTAGGGTCTTCCCTGCGAGGCTCAATATATATCAATTTCACTTTTGGATTCTGCTGAGGTCCTTGTCTTTCCTACAACTTAGCTAGCAACACAGGGCAATCTTCTATAACATGGTCGAACAAGTTGCAATAGCTGCATGTAGTGCAAGGATTATGACAATCCCTTGCTAAGTGTCCTGGTTGCACATAGTTGTAACAAATGATTTGTCCTCGGGCTTGGCCCGTTTCTCCTCCTCATCCTCATCCTCTGTGTCCACTGCGAGGATTGAGATTTCCTCTTCCCGAGGAGTTATACTGCGAAGTGTTCCTTCTTGTTGTGATTCTCCTTGGATATTGTATATGTCCCTCGATCTTTTGTGCATAAGATCATAGGCCCTACAATCCCTATCATCATGCCCCACAGACTTACAAAATGTGCAATATAAATTTGTGGGATTCTGAACATACTTCTGCATGTAATAACACTCACTTGTGCGATGCCTATTTCTGCATACTTTACACGAGGGTAGGTTGACTTGCTTCAAGGGGCTCGGTGCTCTTGAGGCCAAATATTCATGGAATAAAGGAAAATGTTCCTTATGATGGCCTTATGATCTGCATCTTACACACCATATATCTTATCTTTTGTCCTTCCTCTTGTCCTTCTTCATATCCTCAACCTGCAGAGACAAACTAGTCAGCTGGCTCAAGATCTGGCTTATACCTGAGCTAGATTATCCCATAGGGGCTGATTCAAGCTTCATAGCAATTTCCAATGCTTCTTCCTAGTAAGCAATCTTCTGTTGCATCAGGGGAACTCTGATGTGTGGTAAAAGGGCAATGATGAACCATTATTTATTCTGTTCATCTAGGATCTGAAAAGTTAATTGACCTGTTAAGGTCTTGAACCTTTGATCGAACTCCCAAATAGGCTCGACTACTTTATGCTTGATCTCCTTCAGTTATGTAATACATTGAGACTTTAACTTAGGTTTCTTGAACTTTGTAGTCATCACATTCTTGATCTCTCCTAGTGGCTTAGGTTGCGCAAGTCCTTGGACAAGCTTCATGTACCAACTTAGTGCGCGATCCCTTAGGCTAGTGCTGAATTGGGTCCTTTTAATAGCTTCATAGGTGACATTTTTAATATTCCATACGGCTTCGCACATAAACCAATGCTGATTAGGATCTTCAGATCCATATCCCCTAAAGATAGGGAGCCTCATCTCATCTTCCATAGAGATACCTAGGTTTCCTATCTGAGTAGATGCTGAGCTACTAGTAACAGTACTCTGAGGACTCTGGTGGTTCTGATTATTTTGATTACCTAGTGTTGCTGAAATAACATGAGGATTAACAATACTTCAACAGTTTGCGTAGTTCTTGAAGTTTCATGCTCGTCCTGGCGAGGTTCTTCGAATTCTCCTTCCTCTGTCCTAGCGGGTTCTAAATGTTCTTCGTCTATCAGATCTGCCTCTTCTCCACTGTAGAAACCCTCTTCCCCATAGTTTTTCTTAAACATGTTCTCAAGGTGAACCCCTTTGAATACTCTCCCACTGCGCATATGTCCAGCTTCTGTATCACTATCACAGTCTAAATTCCTGAACATTAGTCTTTTCAAATCCACTCAATCTACTGTATCTTCAAGACGTTATTTTCATGCAACAACATATTGATTCTCAGCTTCAGAAAGTGCAAAAAGTTTCCTCTGGGTCCTTTGAAAAAGTATCTCTCAACTTGGCTATACGATTCTATTCTGTCAACAAAAAACTCAGTGATATACCCTCCAATGGTACTATCAAACCAATGATCTACTGCTTTGGATACAATGTTATCAACTCTTTTGACCTTTTGGATCAACGTTGATGTCCAAACCACATGGGTTCTAGATCTAATCTCAAAATGGGTATCTACTAACTTAACCAACCACTCAGACAACTCTTGATGGATTCCTCCAAAGAAGATCTCATGAATGTCGGTGAAGATGTATATTTGTAGCTAATCTTCAATACTTAGCTTAGGGTTCTTTTTCTGGGCTTCAACGAAGTCCCTCTCTTGATCTTCTATCCACTTCTGAATCTCTATCTTCGATGGGAACCACCTTGACATTCCCTCATGAAGATTCTGATCCCAGCAATGAAACCATTTGTTGGCACAGGGGCAGAACTAGGGTTCACTCGAAGAGAACACCAACAAGCCCTAGCTATTGGCCCTTTCGGAAACACCTGTGAAGCAGATGCATTCTCACCCGAAGAAGCTAAGAGGGGGGTTGCAGGAAAAAGATGTCTACAACCAAGGGAATATCAAGTGGATCTAATACAACAACAAAGCAACATTCATATATCCCTCACCAAGCTATATGTACCCTGCACAGTTATAGATCTAATTTAATACAACAATGAAAACAACAATATAACAGTGATAGAGATCAAGGCATCAATCACACACACAACACAAGATGTACGTGGTTCACCCTCTCTCTAGGGATACCTCCACAGAACTATGCTTATGATTTATTAAGATAAAGCCTACAGTTCTTGTCTGCGCTCTTAGCTATCAGATCTTCTTTCTTCTCTTTCTTTCTCTCCCTTTCCTATGCACCCAGCTACAGGACTTGACCTTCACACACAACTGAAGATATTACAATACCAAAAGGCTCTCTCACTTAGCACTTATCTCTCTTAATACAATAATATCTCACGACAACAATAGAGATATATCAACAACAATATCGTACCAACTTGACCCAGGTCCTCTTGACCTTTATTTATACATTACAATACTTCACCAACAGCCCTAGGCCGAAACCTAGGTTCCAAAATCCTAGATACCAAAACCCTAGGTGTCTAAAACCCTAGGTCACCTTGTGTTATGAGACTAATCGGTAGGTGCGGACACTAACATATCTCCCTAGATCCACCTGGATCTAGAACAAAACAGGACAGGACATGACTCTTTCCCTAGGTTACGACCATTGCATTAGCTAGTATGGAGGAACAAGTGACATACCTTTGTATTTCTTCCTTAAGTCTTTGTTGCTCCCTCTTTGCTCCGATGCTCTCGTGAGGTCAAGACCAAGACAACTCAAACCAACCAAAGTGAAGATAGAAAAACGTATTCAATGTCAACCTATGCATATGATCAAGGAATTACACAATAAATTAAGAGTGACATTATGGGAAAGGGACATGCCACTGTATTATATTAATTGAAAGTAGAAGATACAACCTGATTGCCTTGATGTAGAAAGCTTCCTTTCGGTGACTCTTGGTTCCAACACACACACTTTCTCTGTACTTGCATGAAGAAGATTCAATTCCTCTTGATAGACCTACTAGGGTCTCCAAGCTTCTGTTCAAGTTGGGTTCTTCACACAATTCCTTCACCAATTCTTCAATTAATCTTGCTTAACCTTTTCCATGAGAATCCTTTCAATATATAGGAGAGTGTGAGATGGTTACATGGATGAGAATGATCCCACCAAATTAGAGAAGCTAGTAAATGACAACCATATGAATGCCAACTCATTTTCTAGAAGATTCCCTTCTAGAACCCTCGAGACTTCTTCTCTTTTCCAAGTTTAAAAACAAGTTCGCACCCTGTGTATAGAGAAACCTGCGAGAAGTTCGCACCCTAGATGAAGATGGTCTGCGAGAATGGGTCATTCTCGCACCCTAGGCCATATGCAACCTGCGAACCCACTTTGAAAATATGTTTTCTGGAAGGAGATAAATGCCACTTTTCTCAAGAGAAAGATCTTGTTGGGAGCCTGAGTACACTATTGTTAATACATCACCCAGATGACCAAAATCATGTGTAACAGAATGCCCCCCAAAGTATGAGGCTGAAATCAGTGACAGCCGGAATACTTTGTGAACTGCGTGTGTGTGTCAGAAACTAGGAGCACACCTAATTGGAAACCCACAAACAACCAAGTATCTGCAGAATATCATACTAGTTCTGAGGTAGGCATTCCCATACTCAGATCACAGACATATGACATCATAAACATAGGTCATGGACACCAATCATACACCGTGGATCCATGCTATCAAAATATTGCATAGCCACCAAGAATACACTATGGATCCATGAAAGAAGATTCAAATTAATATGACATAGCCATGAGACATACAAAGTGGATCTATGTGTCAGCAAATTATACATATTCCATTGCAGTCTGGATCAAATAGAGGAGGCCCAAGGTCTTCAATCCCGTCACCTAAAAGTATGAATCTAACCATGTGATTACATGTGCTGAAGTCGAACATGGTAGAAACCACTTGATTACTGGTCATTGATGAAACCGTTAACAAGTGCGAGGGAAATCACCATTAATGTCAATGACTCCCAAGGTACACTAGTACAATCCACTGAATGTGAATAAATGAGTTGAGGTCGAACATTCGATGGAATCTCTCGATCATGGGTCAATGATGAAAACCCACTGTCGAAAGTGAGGAAACCTGCCATTGAGGCATGCAAGTTCCAAGGTACTAAAATATTTCTAAGTCTTGCTTCCAGATAATGAGCTAGAGTCGACGGAANCTCAACTCATTTATTCACATTCAGTGAATAAATGAGTTGAGGTCGAACATTCGATGGAATCTCTCGATCATGGGTCAATGATGAAAACCCACTGTCGAAAGTGAGGAAACCTGCCATTGAGGCATGCAAGTTCCAAGGTACTAAAATATTTCTAAGTCTTGCTTCCAGATAATGAGCTAGAGTCGACGGAACAAAACTCATCACAGGAGGGCCTTGATGTATCCCTCATCAATGACACAAAATGAGTAACAGACTTTGAAGGTGAAACAGAGCATGATATAGGTTGAACTGGACACAGGGAAGGCCAACATGGAGAGAATGGACAACTGTAGATGGCCAACTCAATAGAGGTTTCAGATGAACTTCTCTTGAACATATGAATGACACAACCAATGATTTGGTAGCACTAACTCAGAGATGACTTAGGATATGACCTTATAGCAAGTCGAATGAGAGACAAATGGATTTTCCAAACCGGCTTCAGATAATGAGTAGGGCGGTGTCATGTTCAAGAGCGACACTTACTGCCAATAATATGAATACGAAAACATATCCCTTTCCCAAATTTTCCCCCACCATTTCTAGCGAGTACCTCTTTATTTTTACGCAATCTTGAGGAGGATAACATATGCTTGTTGATGTAAGCTCATCCTTTGGATGATTCCTTCAGAGTATGTTTAACAAACCCTAGGAAGGAGTGGTTCGGTCCCATTATGGGTCTTTAGATGTTTGTTTAACGAGTCCAAAGATAGAAAACTCGAAGGTTTTTCATGATTATAGAGTCTGGAAAAACACTCAAAAGAGAACTCTCTCAGTTCCTTTTTCATAAAATAGTCTGATGAGACCAAAAAAGAGATAAATTACCGCCCAACAGACGCTTTCTTCAAATACTTTAACGAGTGTGAAAATAGCAAGATTGCTCGACAATATTTTCATGTTTAGAGAGTCTGAAAAGAGCTTAAAGAGGACTCCAGGGGGTTCCTTTTTCGTATAACCTTGTTGAGCCTGAAAAAGTGATAAAAGTGTGCTCGATTACGTTCTCATGTATTTTCGAGCATGAGAACGGACAAAGACCAAGCTCAAGGTTTTGTGTAAAAAACCATAAAAAACAATTCAAACATGCGATGAAAAAGAGAAAAAATATTTGTATCCTTCGGTATGGACGTCAAAGTCATCATGTCTGCAAAAAGTCACACTCATAGGGGTATTAGGCATTAGGTTAGATAAATAAAACAATTATAAAAACCAACAAAAATGGTAAAAAGTAAATATAAGTGAGTAAAAGTTCTTTTACCATAGTCATTGTAACTTTGCCAAGATTTTAGCCCAAAACCCCTCTTTTGCCCTTGAATTTCGGTGCTCGATTGTGGAAGGTACGAACAACCATTTGGCGAACCATCTCTGACAGTGAGGTAAGCTCCTTGTCTTCTATCTTTTCATGGTTCAATTTTTTATTTTCATTGGTAAAGTTCAAGTTTTTGAGCTTGTTTTAGGGCTCAAATTTGCGCTCAAGCATTCTTGCAGGATAGCCACACAGGACCTACGAGAATGCATGATTCTCGCAGGTGGCCCCAAAGGCACCTGTGAGAGCCTCACACTGTGCCAAAGGAGCACCTGCGAGAACTACAAGATGAAAAATTTCTTTAATGTTTGCTCAATGAAAAATGTACCAAGGGTGGAAGAGAGATGCTAACCTTCTTCTTATGGTTCTTGTGCAGGAATTTGGCTGTCACCATGGTTCTGGGATGGCGTGAAAGAGAGCATGAAGAAGATGATGCTATTTCCAGGAATAACCCAGGAACCATTTCCTCTTTGCGAGATTTTGGGCTCCTAAAATTCTTTTGGATCTCAGGTATGAGGGCCCAAGTCAAGCTGTTGGAGTACCTCATTCATATGTGGGATGTGGACCAACAAGTATTCCATGTAGGGGTCCACACATTGTCCTTAGATATCGAGGATGTTTATTTCCTGACAGGACTATCATGGCGTGGGTACCATGCTAGCTTGACTAGTAGCCGAGGTTGTGGGCTGCCTATGAGTGAATATTTCCATCAGTACTATGTTCGAGAGGCGAAAAGAAGCAAAGGGAAAGTGGTCGTTTGGGGGGTCCAGGATTTGACCCTTCGCACTATTTTTTTCACCATTGCTCGTATGGCTGGGAGCACTGCTCCACACATGGCTCTCCAGAGCTACTTTCAGTATTCCATAGAGTGTACTGAGCCTCGGGTCTTTAACTGGTCAGACACAGTCCTTCGTAGCGTGAAGAGGCAGTTGACTAAACGCAAGAGAGGCAACCTGAAGCAATTCGGGTACAGGTCATTGTTGGTGTCCTTATTTCTTGAGAGGGTTCCCTTGCTGAGGTTGCAAGTTGAGTGGAGTTTAACGAATCCATAGGATTCGAGGATGTTGAGGTGGTGTAACCTCATGGCCTGACATGTAGCTGGACCAATCATCAAATATAATGATTCCTTCTTTGACTAGTTGCGACCACAGATGCTATTGGTCGATGATTATGCCTATGCCGGGTTGGAATTTCGAGGGGATCCAGACTTGGCCCTGCCC
>JASDQU010244854.1:112891-126658 GCA_032191745.1 Picea mariana
CTATCAATGGTAACAACAGAGGGTTTATTTTTCTTAATTTCTGTCTGAATGGCTTGTGATCTTCTTTGATTGGGATGACATGTTGGATTATACTGGTATCATAAACATTCATCTCATCATAGCTCCAAGCAAAAACATCAAGGAATTTTTTCATTAATTTGACATACCTCACTTTAACTTCAGGTCTGAGATTTCTAGACAACTTCATGATCTTTGGATCCTCTGGAGTCCCAATATTGCAATCTTCCACATCCCCTTCATTTACTGTGATCTTCAAACTTCTTGCCACATCATTGTTATCAAAAAGTTTTTCCAACGGGACCAGACCTTTGGGGATGATGTTACTCTTTACCTGAACGATATATCTACCAGCAATATGATTGTCAAAATATCCTTCTTTTGTGAAAGCAGCTGCATCCACCTCATCATCACAATATTCATCATCAATGTTTAAATTTTTGAACTCATTCTCCATCTTGAGGAAGATTTCTATCTGTTTGTCATTTTCAAAGACTTGTCAGTGCTTCATATTGTCTGGTATTGTTGGCTTGTACTTGACCTCAACCTTGTAGCTTTTTTCAGGGAAAATTGGAACTCTTAAAACTATTGCTAAAGTAGCCAAGGCATCAGCAACTTGATTCTGTTCTCTTGGAATTGCTAAAATATTACATTCTGGAAACTTCTCAAGGAGGTCTATTACCAGATTTCTATAAGATCTCAGTCTGGGGTGTTTTGCTTGGTATATGCCTTTGATTTGATTTATAATTAGCTTAGATTCTCCATGTACAAAAATTCTTTTGGCACACAATTCTTCCAAAACTTTCAACCCCAATATTAATGATTCACATTCAGCCATGTTATTCGTGCATTCAAATACAAGCTTATAAGAACATAATTTGGAGTCTCCTTTGGGATGATTGATCCATATGCCAGCTCCAACTTCTTCTCTGCATCCAGCTCCATCGAAATTAATTTTCCATATCTGATCCTCCGCATCATATTGTTGCTCTGAAAACTCCTCTATCTATTGGTCAAGCTTGTCTTTGTCATCCATAATGATTTTTGTTTCCTCTTCTTCAGAGCACAGGTCATTGAAGAAAATAGAACACCCCAATTAAGTTTCCACTGAATAAATAGGATGATTGCTAGGCTGTGATTTGTTGTTGACCATGTGTTTAAGAAAAATGTCTCTGTACAATCTTCTGACTTGACCAAAGACAAGAATAGTGGCATATGACATGTCCATCTGGAGGGTTCCTTTTAATTTTCCATCCCATGACCTGAACAACAACATAACAAATGTTGGAGGGATATCAACGACCACTACATCCATCACCATATTCTTTGCGTTGATTTGTGCCAAAGACACCACCAGATCTTTGATCAAGCCAAGGCATTTCACCTTTCTTGAATCGAAAGAGAACAGATCTTTATAAGGTCCCGTGACATCGAGACCCAATTGGTCCATGACCACTTTGGGCATCAGGTTGTGAGATGCTCTCGAATCCAACATAGCATTGTGTAGAGTCATGTCATGGATTTTCAAACTGACATAAAAAGGAGGCACTTCTTCATTTTCATGGCTTTCTTCTACTCTCGGACCAAATAAGATGGTTGTGTGATCATCTTGTATGTTCAGGGTATCATAGGTTTGCCCCATCTTAAGCATCCTGATGATCTAATTTATGTACTCGCTATTCTTGATTAATTCATTAAATGGTACAGAAATTTTGATCTTGGCCATCTCACTTTCAAAATTAAAAGAGGATGAAGTATTCTCTACCTCTTTGGTGACTGTTTCTTTCCTTGCTTCCAATAAATTTTTCTTAGGTTCTTATTTCTGGTTCCCTTTTTCTACAATACCCTTTACAATAGAGTCTTTTGCAGCTGAGTCTTTTGTAGAGAATATTGTTGGTCTGACTTGCAAAAGGTATGTTACTCTGAGCTTCTTTGGTGGGATTTCCCTTTCGAGGGTTTCCCTTTGGAGGATTTGTAGGTACCTTTTGATTTCGAAGGTTATATTGTCTTTGGAATTTCATGATGGTGTTTTGCAATCCTGTCTCGTAATCTTCCCTTTATATTGATACCCTTTCCTCCTCATCTTGCAAAAATATCTCACTTGCATCCATGAACTGGCCATGTTCTTCTTTGGTCAAGAATACCTATGTTTCTTTATCATAACAACAGTTTATGTTGTCTTCAAAATATCCATCATACTCTTCATTCACATAATTATTTTGAAAAGGAGGCCTTATTTGTTGTTCCCCTAGATTTCCTTGGTTTCCCTGATTTGCCTAATCTGCTTGATTTGCCTGATTCCCCTGATTTCTTTGCTCTCTTTGTCTAATATTTGGAATAGATGGTCTTCTCAGATTTCTGGGTGGACCATCAACCTGTTCTCTAGGGTTAGGCCTATTTCCCAGGGCCATTCTCTCCATCATTCTTTCCATGTTTCTAATCATTTCCTCAAACCTTTCCTCTGATGTTTGTGATGTTGAAGGTTGTGCTTTATCCTAAGTTTTGTTTATGTCCTTGCCAGAGTTAGTTTTCATCTTCCTTGAAGCCATTATGTTCACTTCAACCTCTATGGCATCGGTCATCACATCATCCAATGTGGCAGATTTTCGTTCTCTTAATAATAAAGCAAAATCACTTTCAAAAGAATCAACATATCTGAGTTGAGAACCTTTAGGGGGGGGTTTACCCTAGCAAGATTTGTATTATAGACCTTCATGAATCTGGCTGAAAACTCCTGCACTGTTTTGTCAAGTGATATTTTCATGTTGTTGTATTGGGTCAACAACTAAAGGGGATTTTTCTTATACACCCATTTTGCAAGGAAGCTTGTCTCAAAGGCTTTGAAATTTGTGATACTAGCTGGTAGAAGGGCTCTGAACCACTTCCTCACTTATCCTGCAAGACTTTGTGTAAACAACCTCATCTTCACATCTTCAAAGTCCACCTCTTCCAAGTCTATGAAATCATTAAACTAGACTATGTGTTTTTGGGTTGATATGTTACCTTTAGTGTCATATAACTTGATGCTTAGGTTATAATATTGAGGTAAATCATGTAATTGAGCAGGCAGTACGAGAGGGGAAAATCTAGCTACCATAGTTGATGGGAGGGGTTAGAGTGGTTGTTTGTTTCGAGCAGGGGTCACTATAGGTCTGGCGGACATGGCTAAAACCAAATATTGGAATCTCTTTTCATCAAAGATGGTCTCGTTTAAACGATATTTAGATTTAGTTCTGAACAAGGATTGTTCAAATTTCACGTCAAACTCAAGGTCTTCAATTCTAGTCACTTCGTCTTTGGGCAAAGACAAATATCGGTATGGACACAACACTGGGGTTACTAGATTTTATTTTCTTTTACGTACGATCTTTTCAGGGTCAGACACAGAGATTGCATCTTCTAGGTCTGGGTTGCTCCTGGTGTGGATTTTCTTAGGAGTCGTGATTTCTATCTCACACGGTGTGGTGCAACTGGTCTCTGAGTAATGAAGTCGCCAGGGTAAAAATAATCTCAGCCAATAAGGTATTTGATCCACTGTCACCCTCAGGGATCAAAATAAAGCTTTAAGTCATTTTTCCCAGGGAAGATTTTTCAATTTCATCCCCGACAACGGCACTAGAATGTTAGCACTCTGTAAATTTTGTCTGATTGATAGACAAATGACAAAGGTAACTATTTCAACCAACTTTAGAGATGAGGCACTAACCTGGTCAACTCAGAGAGGGCTCTCTCGTGTCACTTGATATTTTTTTGAAAATCGGTGGCTAGATTTGGTTTGTTTTGGGGGTTTTTAATAAAGTTGTTGGAAATGAAGGGGATGAACACTCAGGGCTATGGAGTCAAAATTCTAAAAGTGAATGAAAACAATTATCAGCCAGTAGAACTCTCCAGAGGATAAAGACTGAATGAGGTGATGAATCTAAGTTATATTTGAATTTAAGTAGAGTGTAGGAAGATAGAGAAAACAAGTAACTACATCAGAGCATTACTGAAATGAATTTTGAATTCGTTAAGAAGAAAATTACACATTTTAAATTGCTTAAGACAAGAGCATCACAAGATGAATTCTGGGCCTTTAACTCTCCAATTTAAACAGAAGAAAATGCAAATGGAATAAAGAACACATGAAATACATACAATGAAGGGAGACAAAGCTCATATCACCACCATTATAATTTTTTCATAGAGATTTCAAAAGCTTCAACATATATATTCAATTCAGCTTCAGAAAGTTACAATAGAGTTCGAAACAACCAAAAAGGTTCCATTGCACTTCTGCCAACATTAATCCTTTCAAATGTCCCAGTATTTATACAATTCGATTACAATGGATGAAACTGAAAATTTTATGCTTCTAAAACTGATTATAATAATTTCAACTGACAGTCTCGGTATATGAGCTGATTTACAATGATTAAACAAAAGCATGTTTCAAAACTAGGGACGGATTTCTCTGACTGCTCAACTTCCTTTACGATATTTGTCTTGCCCTGGTCTTCTGTTGAACTTGTTGGTTTGGTGACACTTGGAGGTTACTTACTGGTTCCTGGAAAACTGCATTTCGTCTTGCCCATCCGCACGATTTCCTTCCACTGTGAGTCAGATGGAATCTCATAATCCATCATCTCCTTTATCAAAATCTTCAGGTCAATGCACGTAGCAGAGCACATAGATGGCAACCCAATCTTCATTATTTTAAACTGATTCAAAATCTCAAAGTCTATGGCCAAATACTCTACCAAACTTGGGCCTTTCAGACTCTCCTCCATAGCTTCAAACTTGAAATGATTCATTCTACACTGAATGAGGAGAGAATTGTAGTCTTCTTGATTGTATAATTTACCTTTTCCATCCCAAAATGGTGGGAGACCCTTGATAAACAATTACTCAAATGTATCCCTAAACTCCTATATATTGTGCTCCATTTGGATAGCTTTGTTTTGAACCGATTTGAGCAAGTTGTGTTTGGCGATGATCCTCCTGGCCTAGATGATCAATGCAATTCTGTCCTTTACCCCAATAGTCTGAAGATCGATAGTGGGCATAGAATTTAGCAAATCAATAGCGTTCTGGGCCCATTCCGAGGGTTTCTTGGCTAATGTTTCATTAACAACAATACACCTGCTTCGGGCCGTGGTAGCCATGCTGCCTTTGTCATTTATAAAATTCAGATAAACCCTGAACTTAGTAGCCTCTGTAGCAATAACATCCCAGATCACATGTTTAGCTCATTGTAGCAGTGTTTTACCTTTTAACCTCATTTTCAACTTGTTTACTCTCTCTTGAAAATATTGATTCTCTCTTTGGAGTTGAGCTATCTTTTCATCTTTTATTTTCATCTCTTGTTTAATCTTTTCTATAACCTCTTTGAGGCTCTTGATCTCCCCTATATTTAATCTTACCTGGGACATAGCCTGAACCAACCCATCAATGCTTGATCCAGCTTCTGTATTGGAAGGTACAATAAAATCAATATCTGATGTTGCTACCTGTCCCTGTAACCAATTTTTTTTCTCTTTTACTAGCTGCAAAACTTTAGCTTTGTGATTTAGTGCTTCTTGTCTTAATGTCTCCTTCTCTATTTCTAGAGAAGCTAGCTATGTTGTCTATCGATATTCTATGGATGAAATCTTCAGCTTCTTCTTTAGGCTTTGGATCATCTTCTCTTTCTCATCTAAACAAGCCTTTACCCCTTGAGGGCCTTCAGATTCCAATATTTTGACCTGTGTTTGCGAGGCTTTGTTGGATGCTTTCTCCTACTTCAATTGACCATCTAATTTGAGCGCATGTGTTGTCAATATTGAAACCCTTAGAAATAAACTCACGTAGTCTAAATATAGCATGGCACTGACATTCCTGTGGAACTTTACTTTGTCTGGGGCACCAATATTTTCATAATGCATCTTGATTTCAGACATTTATCATCATCTGCCACTGATATGTTAAATGTATTTCTTTCCACATCCCTGACTGAGAGAAGGCAAGCCTTATGTTGGGAGATATTCTCTACCTCGGGCAACAAGTCTCTTATTTCACTATTGGCCATACTTCCATTCACATCATATTGGTTCATTAAGTCTTATTTAGACTGATAAACTACCCCAGGTGTCTTTCTATATACATGTTTCTTGTTGCTGAAAACCCTTGAGTTGCTTTCACTTTGTGGCATTCTTCATGTACTAGCCTCTTTGTTCTTGGTTTCACTTTCCACCATCTCCATGCTCGTTTTCTCTTTAGGTTCTTCTTCTTGTAGGTCCACTACCTGAGAAGATGGTGTGATTTTCATTTTCTTGAGAATATTTTTCTGACTACTGGCGCCCAGTGCCTCTGAACTACTCCTCTTGTTATAAACACTCTCCTTTGGAGCTTTAATAATAAACTTTGGAGAATTTTTCTGTGTCTGGACCTATTGAGGGGCAGACTCTATTTGTTGTGTATCATCAAGCTGCAAAGTGACTTCCATATTTGCACAGGCTTCCAAGTTTTCCAATCTATCAAATTCTTCAACTTGCTCATGTTCGTAGGGGATTTGTATGCTCATCACTCTTCTCTTAGATATGATCAGGTTCAGGTCATATCTCCTTCCTTGTAACTATGTAAACCCAAATTCACTAATTTTGGCTTGAATCTGAGGTAAACAGGACCTGGTCGTTACCCATAAGGGCCCTACCATGAAAGGGAATTTTAAGTTAGATGCCTTGTGCCTTTTCATAAAATGTTATGTCTCTGAAATGATCCTTTGCCAGATAAACTCTAAGGCAAAGACTCTGGGATTCAAAAAGACTGGTAAAAGGTAAGGTCCTTCTTGATAACTGTATACCCAAATTACAGTAGACTGTAAAAAAAACATCCAACCTCCCACCCTGTTTTCTGGATTAGGTTGTAAAGAGATTTTCATTTCTTCCAAAATCCTTGGCAGGTCCGTGTCGAAGATGAGACTATAAACTTTGGACATAATCTTGTTTATGAAAATAAGCATGGTGATTCTTTTGCATTCAGCCGAGATGAATGTTGCTTCAGGGAATTCGGTCTTATTTGATTCCAACATCATTCTCAGCAAGTGCGTGTAGTACCTGAAGTATCTCAATGAATTGAAATTTACCATTTGTTGGTGCGTATTGTCAGCGATGAACTTGTCAAAACTTATACAAACCAACTAACTAGACTCTGACATAAAAAGGTCAACAGGAAACCCAACATGACTTCTACTACAAATTTGTCATTATCCAAACCTAAAATTTGACTAAGTAGAGAACAAGCCCACTGGACTTCAATAACCATGACGGTTACACTGACAGGTAACGATAGACTCTCAGAATGGTGTTCAGGTTTAAAAATGGTTTGTAGATATAGGGTTTTTACTTTGGGGGGGCACTCTCAATAGACTGTGATCATTTTCTCTTCCTCGAAGTGCTCTAACACAGTGGGGGAAGACTCTGGTACACTAAGGGTGTGTCGAATTGACAAACTATCTATTTCACATAAATCCTCTGACCCTAACTTATTCAAAATGAGCTTTTCTTCCTGCGAATATTGTTCTGCACACCATCTTATGAACTCTGGGAAAGGGAAAATGACTTCTACGGTGTAAGGGGTAGTGGAAGCTTGGGCCACTTCGAGGAAGGGTATATGTTTTCCAACATTGTCTAGCAAATTGGATCTGAACACGGAAATGGGTGAAACTATAATTACTATGTCAAATACATCAGAATCCATGTCAATTAGGGCTTCTTCTTTAGAGGCGGAGTCTTTCTCTTTCACGGATAAAATGACAGGGTTGGTGACCATGATGAAAAATACCTATAACTCGGCGGAGAATGTGCAAAACTGGTTCACTGTTGAGATTTAATTTCGAATGGGAGGTTTGCATCACTTTTCAAACATTCAAGTGCTTTGAAATATTATAGAATAATGATTGGGACCCTCCTTTTATATGCGTTTTTCGATATCGGGGATTGGAGAAAAAAGTTTTGAGTAGACCTCTTTTCTCCCCGATGTGCCTCTGATGGTGCCACACATCCAAGAAATGAAACCATGGTATTTTCCCCAACCCTCCTTCGAAAAATTATCCTCTGCACTACTTCAATGCCCGATATGTGTCTTGGTCGTCGATCTAAGCCACTCCAAGATCTATGGTCCATCGGGTCTCATCAACTTTCGATATCGGGGGTTGGAAAGAATGGTTTTGGGTAGACCGCTTTTCACCCCGATGTGCCTCTGAGGGCACCACGTGTCCATGGAATGAAACCATGGTATTTTCCCCGGCTCGCGTTCGAAAGATTATCTCTCGCGCTATTTCATTGCCCGATATGATTGTTGATCATTTATCTGTGGCATCTGAGATTTGTGGTTTGTCGAGTCCCATCACCCCCGTGTCTCCGCTATATTTTTTCATATGCCGCCATATGTGACCTTATCCTCCAAATTATCACGCTTCCATAGCGATGTATCTCTTCTCTAAATTTCCGAGACTTGGATCCTATCTGAAAATTGTTATGGTGATAACACACCATGCTTACATAACCTTTGCAATCGATTTTTGAACTTCTCCTTCAAACTTTTAATTTTCATCTCCCTCTTAATACAAATAGAGTTGGTGACCCTTATTGTGTGTATAACTATTGCATGTACATGATTTTTTCTAACCTCTATAAGACCCAAATGCTTATTTTATGTCGTTCTAACTCTTTGACATATTGTTGCATAATGTGTTTCCATATGGTTTTTATCCTTGTTTTCCAACAACATCTGTTGCAAAAGAGAATGTAGCATTTTCTCCTAGGCAACAACTTTTTATTATTTATCTGCCTCAAGAATATTTGACCTATTTAATTTGTCTATTGCACACAAGATTCAAAATTTTGATTCCAATGCCTCACACTTTGTCTTTGAAAGGATCTCCTTCTAGTCTTATATTCATTCATCTCCACCATCCATCTCTATAATTTATATTTTTCCTCGTGACTATAGAACATCATCTGTACCGGGCCAAACCAACACTGGAGAAGAAAAACATGTAGCTATTGCCCATGTTATTCATTGCATCATCTTTAATACTACTTGGTCATTTTGCGTAACAGTGTGTTTCATAGAAAAACATTATCACGATCTTCAACAAAGCTACAAAGAACCTAGATGTTGTAATGGCTTTAGGGATAACTTAGATGTTGTAACCACAAATGTTCAAGACAGAGCAAATGTTTCCATGAAAAATTTTCAAATAAAATAATTTAATTGTAATATTTTTATGATTCTTATTAAGAACATTAATACGAAAATCTCCCTTGATTTACTTCAGTATTCTCATTCTCTTATTAGAGAGTATAGTAGTTAATAACAAAAAAACAATTGAAATATCATACAAGTATAAAAAAATCTCAGAAATTATTTTGTGCTTCACAAGCACTTTAACCATTGAAGAAGAGAAAAAGAGGGTGGCATTTTTAACAATCATAAATTTATCTTGGTTTCAAATTTAACCATTATATAAAAATGGCCATTGTATAAAAATAGTTGTAAGCCATTGTTATCATATGAGGCATAAGATATATTTATAGTTATCATATTGAGATTTATTCTATGCATGAATTCAAATGGAATATTAGTTAAATTTTAATCAAACGATGGATCGTTTTTATCATTACATGATGGGAAGATCCATTAATTAAAGTATGAGGTGGAGTTAATGAACTAAGATTTAAATATTACATTTATTTAATTGCGTTGAGAAGCGCTTTATGGTTAATATGGGAGAGATGTTCATGTAACATAACATATTGAAAAAGTACTAAAATAAAATAATAATAAAAAATTGTGTGCGCTCCATTATGTGTGTGTGTGTGTGTGTGTGTGAATATATCTCTACGGTGAATACATACGCCGATGAATATTATCTTTGGAACGAATACATATGATGGTGAATATTGTCTTTGTGGTGCTACTGCATGAATATTTATCGAATCTACAGTGAGGTAAATATGATCTATGGTAACTTTTTTATTGACTATTCAAACCCGCACACGTTTCTTATTTATTTATTTTTCTTTTCAATATGATTAATTTATGGTTAATACCTAAATCTAATAAAGAAGGCCTAACAAAGTAAACTTAGATAGTTTGCATGAATCTATAGAATCAATAGAAAAACATTTACATGAATCTATGGAATCAAAAGAAAAACGTAGAGAAGAGAGAGAAACCAAACTTCAAAGTGAATTAATAGCAATGTTTCGAAGTGAGTTACTAGCAATGCTTGATAATAAATTTAGATACTTCGAAGATAATATTCAGCGACAATAAATTTAGATCCTTCAAATATAATATTAAAAGACAGATGGAAAATAAACTATTAGGGTTTCAGACTCACTACAGAAAATGGAGGCTAGATTACCAGAAATAGAAAAAAGCAACCAAGAACAAAAAAAAATCAATGAAGGAAGAAGATGTGGATGAAAATAGCAATCTTGGGGACAAAATTAAAGAGTTAGAAGAATTTGGCCCTAAATAGCATGGAACAAAAATTGGATATCAAATGTATCAAAGAGGAAATGAATAAGCTCATAGAGTTAGACCATGAGCGTAACAAAAGAGCCTTGAACCTCGTAATTTTTGGTATAAAAGAACAAAAATATGAGGACACATTAGCAATAGTCAAGGGGGAATTAAAAAATAAATAAAAAATTGAAACAATTGGCCTTATATAATCAAAAAGGTTGGGAAAAACAATTGAACATAAAGATAGGTTGATTCGGGTTATGGTAAGCTCTAATGCCGATAAAACTCTGAGCTTAAAAGGGTCTGGAATATTTATAAATGAAGACCTCACTCCAGAATATCAAGCTAAATTAAGGAAGAAAGTTCAAAAGGTAAAGGAAGCTAGAAAAGAAGGGAAATGGGCAATAATTAGGATCTAAAAATCTATTATTAGGGATAGAGACCAAAAGGACAACGACAAATAGCAGTTTGGGACACTCTGGATCATGTTTTCAAACTTTCATGGTTTTCCATGCAGTAAAGGGCCTATACTAAATCTTTACTGACATTTGTTGAAGTTTTTACTTATACAGCTAGAAGTTACGATTCTTCTGTTGTGGGTGGGAAATCCCCCTACGGACTAGCACTAAGGGTTCTGTGATGCATGCATAAATGACCATCTAAAGTCTCCTACTTTTTACCATCATCCCAACATAGACCCCACATTCATACATGTTGGCCCTTGACCAAGTTTTGAATAGTACTTGGTCATACTTGACCACTTTTGGGACTGCGACAGCTTGCGAAGGAAGGAGCGCAACGTGAAGCAGAAAATAAGGAAGCAAGACCTATTTTGGGGTCCATTTTAGGGTTTTGGGTTGATGTAACGGGAAAGGGATGTTGGCCTGTGGGTTTACCCACGTTTAGGCCCATTTTGTAATCTATAAATAGGCAATGTAGATAGTAAGATAAGGAAGAGATAGTAATGTAGTACATCTATGTGATGTATGAATGAAAGCTTAGTGCTAGTAATTGGATCTGTATGATCGGATGTATCTTAGAGTTCTCTATGCATGAGATCGGAGAGCTAAGTGCAAGTTGTTATAGTCTGATGTTGAAGGGCAAGGAAGAAGCATCTAACAAGTTGTGCAGATCTTCTTTCCTATGCAAAGTAAGGGTCATTAAAGCTTTGTACTGTAACTGCTTGACCAAGATAATATAAAGAAGACTTTGTGGACATAGCCCCAGGGTGGGGGTGAACCATGGTAACTATGTGTATAGTGTTTTATGCTTCGCTCTTATGTATGTATCTCTTTCTTGGATAAGTGATTGATGTGATTAAGTAGATCTAGCTATGCTCTGTGTTGTTGATGAATGAATGAACATTAAATCTGATAGGTGAGATGCTTAGTGCTTGATCTGTTGAATCTAACCTATATTTCTATGGATAAGTACTGAATCATTCTTAGTATAAGTATTCACTGTGATTCTATGTGCCTTCTACGAAGTATATTAATGAATGTATGTTAAGGAATAACTGATGTTAAGTGCATTGTAACAAAGATAATCATAGATCTGTGTCCCAGCTAAGGTTGCAGACACCTGAGTCTTGCAACCACCCCTACCTCTACCTCAGGTGAGACTTCATCTGCTTCGCAGGTGTTGCCGAAAGGGCTGGTAGTTAGGGATTTGTTGGTGAGATCTTGAGCATTGAACCTTGGGTCTTCCCCTATGCCAACAAATGGTTTCGTTGCCGGGACCTGGAACTATGATTGTTGGGAACTGAAGAAGAAGAAGATTTGTTTGAAATAAGCTCTGTGCATAGATATGTTGCCCTAGTGCACAGTGTTTTGTTTGACCTGTGAAGCTTTGTGCCAAGAAAAGAGGTCAGATCTGAAGAAAAGAAGTCATATCTGTGAAGAAAAAGGTAAGATCTGTAAGCTCTATGACTTGATAAAGGTAAGAATAGTTAAAAGTCTTAGATCTTGAAGCTTTGTGCTCTGCAGAAGTAAGGTAAGTGAATTTGTTTTTGTTTCTAAAGCATGGATCTAGGTATGTTTGATAGATTTTTTCCTAGCTTCGAAACTAGGGCATTAATAGATGAAAGAAAGTTTGATATGAATAGATCTGATAAGTATAGTGATAGATATGTTATACCTATGCATCGAAAGAATGTATGGACTAATAAGTGGATGCAGGATCCTAGAAAAAAAAAATTGCAGGCTAGCCACCATGATCCTGGTGCACAGTACAGAAGGAGTTGGGGAACATCTAAACAGACGAGAGGATTAACCCTCTGTTATAGTTGCAGAAGACCGGGACATCTTACTAAAGAATTCCCTGGGAGAAGACCTAGTTTCCTCTGTTGTAAGTCTATGGACCATGAAGTATTGGATTGCCCTAGAATGATTGCTAGGCTTGAGAAGTTGAATATGGAACAAGCAAACCCTGAGGGAGATCAAGAGACCAAGATTATAGAAGAAACCCAGAAATAATCAGAAAAGATATTGCTACAGATGAAAGATACCTTGAATGACCACTGACATGTTAGGCTATCAGAGATCTTCAAAGAAAAGGAGAAAATTGAAGAAAGAATAGGGGACTTTGACATTGATTGTATTCTTGATGAAGAAGCACAAGTGAATATTATGTCAGAAAGAACTTGGGAAGCTATAGGAAAGTCTGCCATGATCCCTTCCCTAGGAGGAACAAGTTTCTTCATAGGAAAGCTAGTAAACCTATGTGGAAGGCTCGCCTAGATACCTATGACTGTCAATGCAACTTCGACAAAGGAAGACTTTGAGATCATTAAATTTGTTGAAGACAACGCCCCGTTTACCATGGTCATAGGAAAACCCTGGATTGATAGAGAACATGCCAGACGAAGAGAAGAAGAAAAAATTTTGGAACAGAAGAAGCAAGAGTTAAAAGACATTATGACCAGAAGGATCATGCACTTGATTGAAGAATAGAAGAGCATATCACAGATATTTAATATTAGTACCTCCGATGTTGAAGCTAAGAGAACACTTGAGGATCCGCAGAAGATCGAGTTACCTATTTTTGATACAGAAGATGTATTATCAAGGAACCCTAAGAAAGATTTTCCACAGCGCGAAGTAACTAAGACCACGGAAGATAAACATCAGAATGGTAAAAGCATTACTGAGACGAAACTCACTGGGAAGAAGGCTAGGTAGTTAAGAAAGAAAAGGGCTAATACTGTAAGGTTACAAGAGGTTCTAGAGGACACTTCGCAGCAAGAAGAACTGCAGA
>JASDQU010244854.1:126758-138733 GCA_032191745.1 Picea mariana
TAATTTATTTAATGGCTAAGAGAGTCATGTCAAAATGCAGAATGTCTACAGGTGTACAGGCATTGTCCTCGGGCGTACTTCCATCTTTCCCCTCCACTGCTCGAGCAGGACCATCCCGACCGACTTCGGAAAGACGATCTAAGCTTGGAAACTACTTTGCCACTGTGAAGATGATCCCAAGCATCTTGCCTAAATATATCCCACCACTAAGTGGACCATTCAATCGAGACTCTGTACCCAGAGACTTCGACTATGATTTATTCACTGTGTACCTCCCGAAAGGGGTGTGCGCAGTTCATGTTGACTAGGAGAAGCTCACCATGCTGAAATTCAATGATTTTAACCTTGGAGATCGCAAGGTATACAGTATGCTATCCCTGCACAAGTATTTGACTATTACAAAAGGAAAGAAACCCAAGATTGTACCGCAGCAATAGACCCATAACCTTGCGCAGTCAACCCTCCTCAACATAATGAAGATTCCACATTTCGGGAGGCATCGGGAAGTAAATTCTTGTATTCGACTGTTGTTGTCCTGCTACCACGGAGGATACCTATGGTTGGACCAGTGCATCACCATGGATCTGATTCTGATCAATTGGATCACTGCGTTAAGCATGCATGGCCCTGAACTGCAGGACTTCTACCCTAGAAAGACCACAGATCGTGCTCTCACTCAATGAATAAAAGACACATATGGAGATCTGGAGAAAGGCACGTGAGGTTACAAGGTAGCCTCCATTGAGAATGCAGTAGTACGCTTTGGTTTCCAGCTAATCGCAGGCAAGTTAGTCCGAAAATATAGACCTACACAGGTGACCGGATTTGTAGTTGACCTCGCAGGGAAGTGCGTGGAGGGACTACAAATGAACTGGGTGAAATACCTTATAAATCAGCTAGAGCTTAATTGTAGACAAGCGCAGGACCAAGGGTATGAGTTTCACTTTAGCTGATTCCTCATACTCATTGCCTTCATCATGTGGGAACTACTCGAGGGAGCCACGCTTCCGGAGATCGAACCCTTCGAACCCCTGGCCATGAAGTTTTGTACGATGTGGTACTCCAGCAACATAAACAAACAGTGGCAGTCCAATGCCATCTTCCATGTGTACTATACTCAGTTGAGGAATTTCATTCAATCTACACCATGCATTACACCCAACACTCTTCATAGGTTTTGACCTTTGATGAAATTCAGCACAGATTTTCACTTCACCTACATCACAACGCACGCAAATGAGCACAAACAACAACTCCAATCATATTATAAGCTGACAGAAGATGACCTGGAGGAGATTACCAAGGAATGGTCGGCAGACCTCCTTGTTGTAGCAGACCCCGCAGAGATGTCTGACGTAGATAGCCCTGAATCTATGACGGACACACTAGGACCATGCAAGACTCAGAAGGATGTGGAAGTTCAAGATATCCACAGCACATCCCCGAAGACTGCCTTGCTCTCACCTGCGAAGGGAGGTGATGTTGAAGAACTAGGAGGCACAGAAGTTGAACAGAGCAAAGGTGAGGTTACCCCACCTAGGGACAAGGCATATCCCTCCAAGAAAAGGAAGATTACCCCACCGAGGCCCTCATCCAGAAAGAAAACTAAGGCCACTCGGACCACGCTTAAGACTACGCTTACCCCGGATGATTTTGACTTCTTAATTGTCACGCTGAATGATGTTTCATTAGAGCTCGCAGAAAAGCAAGAAGCAAAGAAGGAGGAGATATTCCGCTGGATCACGGACAAATTCAAAGAAGCGCAGCAGGCACTTCAGTCCAGCCAAGCAGTTTCTATGGCATCATTAAAAATGGAAATATCAGAAACAGGTGATGAGCCCACACAGTTACACCAGATCACCGAGAAAGTTGAAGATCGACTTCGACGAGCTCAAGAAGACATAGCGAAAGCCACCCAGGCTTTGGTACAAGCACAAAGTGCACATGAAGAGCATCGAAGAAAGGCAGAACAATAGCAACTTGACTTACAAGTGAAATGGGAGGAGGAAAAAGCCCAGTTACAGCAGAGCAAGGACCAGTTGCTAGCATAGCAACTTGAAACACAAGAAAGAGTTCATAAGTCACTGTGCTCTGTGACGATCATAGAAGTGAAGATGGAAGATCGTCTTCCACAGCAAGTGACCCAACTGGAAGAAGTAATCCAACAACTTCAACAACACATCACGGATCTGGAGCTCTGCACCATGCCTGAGACACCCCAAGAGATAAGAGATCTAAGAGAGGCCACTGCTCGAAGCGCAGTCGACCGATTAAAAACTTTGGCTTAGGAATGTAGGTAGCTAAGCACCATAAGCACCCAAACCTATGAAACCCTCGCAGAGAATCCATAATTGCAGACATTGGAGGCACAACTCCATGAAGCAAAGCAACATGTAGATGTGCTACAGGCGCAGCTGAAGTCTGTGACCCCAGTCGAAAGAATGAAGATGTTCGCATAGCAACGCATAGCCCAAAAACAAGTACACACGCTGCAAAGTAAAGTAATGGACGTCTCTCAATGACTGCAACCACTCCAAGACAAGGCATGCCAACTATTCGTCGAACTTGAAATCCAGGGAGATGAACTTGAACAGGGTGTCAGCACTACAGAACAGTGCCTAGAAGGACCACTCAATGACACAGTAATCCAAGAATTTACTGAATAAGAGGTTGTCGCACTACAGTAGGTCGAAGCCGCTCGAGCCAAGCTCGAGGCATTCGAAGCAGAATTGGTTAGACCTGAGTGACTCGAGATGAGTTACAGGTGAGTGTTGGGGGCATGTTGGCCCTTGACCAAGTTTTGAAGAGTACTTGATCATACTTGACCACTTTTGGGACTGTGACAGCTTGCAAAGGAAGGAGCGCAACGTGAAGCAGAAAATAAGGAAGCAAGACCTATTTTGGGGTCCATTTTAGGGTTATGGGTTGATGTAATGGGAAAGGGATGTCAGCCCATGGGTTTACCCACGTTTAGGCCCATTTTGTAATCTATAAATAGGCAATGTAGATAGTAAGATAAGGAGGAGATAGTAATGTAGTAAATCTATGTGATGTATGAATGAAAGCTTAGTGCTAGTAATTGGATATGTGTGATCAGATGTATCTTAGAGTGCTTTGTGCATGAGATCAGAGAGCTAAGTGCAAGTTGTTATAGTCTGATGTTGAAGGGAAAGGAAGAAGGATCTAGTGAGCTGCGCAGATCTTCTGTCCTATGCAAAGTAAGGGTCATTAAAGCTTTGTGATGTAGCTGCTTGACCAAGATAATATAAAGAAGACTTTGTGGATGTAGCCCCAAGGTGGGGGTGAACCACGGTAACTGTGTGTATAGTGTTTTATGCTTTGCTCTTATGTATGTATCTCTTTCTTGGCTAAGTGCTTGATGTGATTAAGTAGACCTAGTTATGCTCTGTGTTGTTGATGAATGAATGAACATTAAATCTGATAGGTGAGATTCTTAGTGCTTGATCTGTTGAAACTAACCTATATTTATGTGGATAAGTACTGAATCATTCTTAGTATAAGTATTCATTGTGATTCTCTGTGCCTTCTACGGAGTATATTAATGAATGTATGTTATGGAATAATTGATGCTAAGTGCGTTGTAAGAAAGATAATCACATATATGTGTCCCAGCTAAGGTTGCAGACACTTGAGTCTTGCAACCACCCCTTCCTCTACCTCGGGTGAGACTTCATCTGCTTTGCAGGTGTTGTCGAAAGGGTCGTTAGTTAGGGCTTTGTTGGTGCGCTCTTGAGCATTGAACCCTGGGTATGACCCTGTGCCAACAATACATAAACACAAGGGTAAAAGGATCCAGTTACTCTACCTTGACTTTCGCGTTTCATGTCGATCCTTTTGTGTTTGGTTGCTCCTCGACTGCAAGTCTCCTCCCAAATCCAACCTGCATTCACAAATAGACAAACAAAGAACTCCAAACATGCATCTTATATATGAACTAGTGGGTTAGAGGTTCTAATAAAATATAATCAAAACTGAATTATTGAACACCTCATATGGCGAGACGGGAAAAGTAATTATTTTTATTAATCTCACAAAAGTAACTTACAAGGGTGAGATTGGACACTGCTCCTCGAATATGGTCCTGGGCTCCTCTTCAACTATGCACCAATTGCTTCCACATATGCTTATCCTCACAAAATGGTTGCAAAAGATTGGGGCAAGGGGAATACAAAAAAGGGCAGAGTTTCTTTGCTATTATTTCCTCCCTTTTCAAATGGGACCCCTACCCCTTCTTTTATAGGATAAAAAGGGATAGGTATTTGGTTGAGTGATCGGCTATGGGAGGTCAAACGGTTTAGGAAACTTACCCAGAAATTTGTATTTCGTCTACAAGTTTCTATTTTTTCTGCTTTTGTTAGTATACGCGGGTTGTAATGGGTTAGCTAGCGTATACACGCGGGCAGCAGTGGTGCAGGGCGTGTATGTCTCCAAAATGATGGTTTTTGGAAGAGTTGTTCAATGGTGGCTTGGAAAAAATGGCAAGTGAGATGGCCTAATGTCAGTTATGCATGTCCGGTGCAAATTAGGGTTATAACAGATGCCCCTTAATGTGTGAGGTCAGAAGAGCATTTGATGGCCGAAATACATTACCAATCTTCACCAACATACGAAGTGAGTTAGCCTAGGGACCAGAGTTTGGGAGGTGCCATCTACAAAATAACAATTGTCTCACCGAGGCAGGCATACCCATGCTCGAAATCAAAATAAAATCATGGTTTCCAATCAAATACACTGCATATCCATGTCATATAACTATATAAAGTGTATTCGTGAGCAATACACAACGGATCTACATCTCGAAATCAAAAATATATACATGTAGAGTATCCATCTTCAACAAGCAAATGATTCTTGATGGCTAGAGATGAGGCCTTCAGAGTTCAAGCAACAACTTCAAAATCTTCATAACTCAAGTAGGAGTGTAGTATGGGTGTATGACTTCACTACCCAGAGGTCTTCGATGGCTCGTCAGGAACAGACTAGAGAATCTTGATGATCAGGCTGAGGGCTTCATTGATTTCGAACAAAGACTTGATTGGGATTTTTCGGATGGTTGGGCATGAGGTCAAAAGACAAACTGTAGAAGGGCCAACTCAAGCTTGGTAAAAACTTCCCTTGGACAACAGCATGACAAATGATGAGACTCAGACAGCATGGTATTGACATAAGTTCACGATGCAGGAGGCAACGCAAACTCTCCATATGTTTGGAAGAATAACCAAACAAAGGAGGACACAACTCTATGTAGTGAAAACAACTTCCTAAGGTCACATTAAATCCATAAGCTTGCCGAACAAACATAAGGATGTGATTTTTCCAAGGGCAACTCATTGTGCTGCCAAAAAAAGAAAATACTTTTCCCTTCCTCTTTTTGGGGTATATTTGATTTTTTTTTGTCTTTTTCAATAATTTTTTGGGAAGCTTGAAAAAGAATAAAAGAATGATATGTTACAAAGGAGGAACGAGTGTCGCTAACATACTAGTTCCAAGCACAAGGAACACACTAATGTTCAGAGCAAGAAAACATATGCAGGAAAAGGACACTCACGAAAATCTCTCCATGGGTCAAGGTGTCAAGACGCAAAGGCAAAAGTGCTACAAGGCTTGTGTATAAGGCATGCTTCAAATGGTTCAGTTGAGGGTAACATGGAGCCGACATTAGGCCAAAGACGCAAGGATGAAAATGAGATTAACAAGACACAATGATAATGTCCTTCAATGTAATTTTAATGAGCCCAAAGAAGATAAGCTCGGTGGTTTTTCATTTTTAGAGAGTCTTAAAAAATGTAAAAGGAGACTCCACTAGGGTACCTTTTTCGAAGGTAGTCTAGTTGGTTCGAAAAAGGGGTAAACTAGCACCGAAAAGATGTCCATTCAAAACCATTTTAACGAGTGTGATAAAGACAAGATCACTCGACAATCTTTTCACTTTTAAGGAGTCTAAAAAGAGCTTAACTATGGACTCTGTATGGGTTGTTCTTCTGGACCATTTTAACAAGTGTGAAGGAACAAGGTCACTCGACGATCTTTTCAATTTTAGGGAGTCTGAAAAGAGATTAACTATGGACTCCGTGGGGGTTCCTTTTTCGTAAATTTAGTCCCTCAGGCCCAAAAAAGGGTTAAAATTATACCTGAGAATACTCTTCTAGAGAACCAAGGCTCATAGAGTATACCTTTGTTCGTACAGTTGACCATCCGGGCTGAAAAAGGGGTAAACTACCGTCGGACAGACATGCCTTCAAATTTCAGTTTAGCGAGCATGAAGGGTGACAAGATCGCTCGGCAATCTTTTCATGTTTAGAGGGTCTGAAAAGGGATTAAAAGAAGACCCATTGTGTTTTGGGAGTCCCGAGGGTGAGGTCAAGAGTGTTAATGAATCATGCAAATGAGGCTCATACTCGTAATCAGGAAAAACTAATAAGGACTCCTGAGCCTATATTCATTAGTGATGACATGGATACCAAAAATGCAACCAGGATCTACCTAGGGCATCCATGAAAGGGGGAGGCTCTACCACTAAATTACGACACTTCTAAAGCAGCAATGATTGTTCCATGTCGCAACTCGGTGGGGTTGATCCTATGGCAAAGCGATAAAGACAACGAGATACAGAAAGTGGAGGTGGAATCCTAACTTAGTTGCAACAAGTTGGAAAAATGACTTTTTACCAAAGGACCTTAAAAATGCCTCAAATCTCTAAAAAATTTCCCAATACCCAAAGCAACACTTATCGTAACAATCCATAAGAAACTCCTAGACCATACTAAATGATTTTCAAGCTGGAAAAAACGACAAAGGGATCCAAAAAATGACAAAAAGGGGCCAAAAAGTCTATAAATAGAAGTTGATAGCTCATTATCACCATTGTTAATTCAGAAATTGACTAAGAAGCCAAAAACACCCCTTTGTCAAAAGAGTTGATTATGGGAGCTTCAGTAGACGAAACGAACTTCCGCTTGAACCAAGTAAGTACATACTAGCCCCTCTTGCATTTCAATTAGTCATTTGTGCATTTATTTTTGTTTTTTGGGTGGGGCGCTGACCTTTAAAAAGGTCGGCCCTATGTATACGCAAGTTGTCCTATGAAAACCAACGTATGCCTGCGTATACCCTCCAACATGTTGAAAAATTTAAAATATGCAAGAGTTAATCCCCCCTAAACTTTGTGAATTGTAGGATGTATGTTCATTGGAGAGAGGGGGAGCATGAGGACATTGATATTTTGGTTGGAGCGGACCCTAATGCTACCGCTGCATTGGCTTAATGTGTTTTGTTGAAATTCTTTCAGTGTCCATTCATGCGAGCACAACCCAGGCTGTTGAATGCCTTGGTAGATTATTGGCATCCTGACGCAGAGGCATTCATGCTTGAGGGATAGTCATTGACTCCAATGACTGAAGATATCTATTTTTTGATTGGCCTCTCAAGGAGAGGGGAACCAGTCAACTTTCGTACTTTTCCCTCTCGGCCTCACAACATAGCAGATTTTATTGGAATTCATTGCAAAGTGGGCACTGACAAAGTGGGCACTTAGGTGCCGATAAACAAGATTTCAAACCTATCACTGAAAGTGATAGTTTTTCTCATTGGGTGGGTCACTAGATCCGCATCTTTACATCAGGCTTCCCGGGCGCACATGAATTTTCTGGTTCAGTGCTTAAATGCACAATTTTTTGATTAGAGTACCGCCTTACTATTCTGCATGAAGAGGCAGTTGATAGAGTGTCATATGTGGAGACACAGAAACTTTGGGTTCGGGACTATTATTTTCTCTTTCTTCTTTGAGAGGGTCCCCAGTATCAATCCTAGAGAGATGATACGAGGGCACGTGGCCCCTATCCCAGCGCTATGTAGGTGGGTGGTGTTGTTTCCGCGACAGGGGGGGAGGGAGGAACATCGAGGCCTTCGAAAACAAGTTTTTTTCCTTGTGGGCACGACAGATTATAGCCATAGAGGACTACCCCTATGTCGAGTTCAATTTTTCCAGAGATCCTGACATTATTGTACCTCCCGGAGAGGAGCGAGGAGAGATGGGTAATTTTTTTTTTGAAGTTATTTAATTTTTATTTCATTTTAAATATATCATTTTTTTTTTGCATACCAGATTATTTGACACGTATGTATCTGTTATGTGAAGATGTGGGGCCAGTGCACCCAGTAGAATTTACGAGGACTAGGCGGTGTCCTTGACCAGAGGCGAGGTCAACTGCAGACAGCAGACCAGCAGGAGGAGGAGGACCTCCAACCGGAGAGGCTGAGAGAGTTTTGAGGCAGGTGGAGCAGAACCTCGCCACGCTTACCCATATAGTTCCTATGGCGGAGATTGAGGGTCTCCCACTGTCTATCCAGACTCACGTTGTTGGGGTACCATGGACCTGGGTCCAGCTCTTTCGGCATTTGGCCAATGTCGTTGTTCACTATGGCAGGGCCAACAGGCCCCGCCCTTAGTTAAGCTAGACTTCTTACGTGTCGAGGGCACATTTTGTATATCTTTAAGGGCATAATCCCCGTGACTCTTTACTGAACACATATTTGTTGAGGTGCTCGCATCCACCTATGTACTCTGATACTTTGCGATATATATATATATATATGCGCTTTTACATCTTTTTGTGTTTTATGGATTGCATTTATTTACAAATGTATTTACATGTGCGTGTGTGTGATTTTTCTTACATGTGTGCAATATGTCAATCTAATATATCATTAGCTAGAGTATCTGTGATTTGATTAATTCTCCTAGGAACATGGATATACGTAATGTAATCAAAGCTTCGTTCTAAGAGACGTACCCTAAGGAATCGTCGGTGTAGAGTAGGATCATAAATGCGGTAAACTTTATTTAATTGAGACACAACCAGTTGAGCGTCTAAGTAGACTCGGAGGTAAGAGATACCATGCGACAAAGCGTCACGTAGAAACTCTAAAATTGCATTGTATTCGACAACATTGTTTGTGGCGTCACCTAAACAGATACCTCCTGAAGATAGCAACTGGCCTTGAGGTGTGAAAGTTACCCAAGCTGCGGAAGCAAGCCTCCGAGTGTGTCGGCTATAGCCGTCCACAAACCCAATGAACACCTCTGATTCACTTGACATATGCCACAGTGAAAAAGATGATATAAAAAATGACACGTCCATAAAACTAAAAAGATAAAAACTACAAAAAACAAATGTACAAGAACTATACATATGTTACAAGAAGTCACCTTATGCGACCCACCTATGAGTAATACTTCTTAAGGTAGAGCCCATTTCTAGGCTCCGCCAAAGTATTTCCCTCAAAGTCCACCAAATGATAAGAGCCCTTCTTTAGAACCTATTTTACGATGAAAGGTCTGAACCACATGGGTTTGAACTTCCCTGCCCCCAGGGGGTCCTTATCTTGGTCATAGACTAAGACAAGGTCACATTCAAAGAAAATATGAGGATGAACGGACCGATCATACTGACACTTAACTTTTTTCTTGTGAGCCTCGTTAGCCAAGGCTGCATCACGACATTGCTCATTGAGTTGCTTGAGGTATAATAAATGCTCTTCAAGCGGTGAAGTGTCTAGAAATAACTGTACTGCCAATTTTAGAGACGAGATCTGACACTCTATGGGCAAGACTGCTTCCAACCTGTAAACGAGTTGAAAAGGTGAGAAACCGGTTGCAGTCTTAACAGACGTTCGGTAGGCCCATAATTCTGAGTATAACATCAAATGCCAATTTGACTTGGCCGAATTGATCATTCGCTGTAGAATGGTCTTAAGATATTTATTTACAGCTTCCACCTGAACAGTCGCTTGTGGGTAATAGGGTGAAGAATGTTCATGTCTCAACCCGAGCTTTGATTTTAACTCAGTCATCATTTTGTTATGAAGGTGACTGCCATGGTTGGTGACAATCTCTCTCAGAACATCGAATCTTGCTATTATCTAGTTGAACAAAAAGAAAGTTGCAGTCTCGCCATCATCTTTTAACATTGGCATATCTTTGACCCACTTCATGAAGTAGTCTACTACTAAGATGATATAATGGTGCCCCCTTGTTGAAGGGGGGTTGCATTTAGTGTAATCAATCCCCCACTTGGTGAAGGGGCCAACGGCAATGACAGGAAACATGGGAGTGGGGTATGCCCTCATCTTCCGAGAGAAGATCTCACACTGGTGGCACTTCTTGATCGATTCAACACAATCTTTGATTAATGTCGGCCAAAAGTAACTGGCTCGTAGAATATTTTGGGTTGTTTCCAACCCAGAAAGATGACCACCACATGCTCCAGTGTGGCAATCTTTAAGCACGATTTCTGCTTCTTCATGAGTGAGACATCGGTGAAGGATGAAATCTACACCTCGACAATATAAAGTGTCCTCGAGTATGAGATAATTCTTAGCCTGATGACGTATACGACGACGCTCATCACGAGAAGCAGAGGCAAGGCACTTCAAAGTCTGGAGATAGAAAAGTACATCTCCATACCAGGGATCCGAAGACACAATCAAAAACATGTCTCCTTTAATAAGGGACTCTTCAGGCATAACATCACCTGACTCGACCGGAAGTTATGAGATGATTTCCGCAAAGACCAGTGACTTTTTGGATTTCGCCGAAACAAAATCTAATTCAAATTCCTAAAGGAAAACTATCCATCACCTGATCTTTCCACCAATTACTCGCCGTGTCAACACGTACTGAAATGAATTCACAACGACAATGACAATGGTCTTTCGAAACAAGATATAATGATGGAACCATTGGACAACATGAACTACTGCCAACATAAGTTTTTCAACGTGGGAATAATTGAGTTCCTGTCCAACCAGGCCTCGACTCAGGTAATAAATCACATATTCTAAGAGAAAATGATCCTCCTGAACCAAGACCATACCGATGGTCGAATCTGTCGCAGCCAAGTACAATAAGAAATCCTTATTATAATTGGGTGGCCAAAGCAGAGGGGTAGTCATGAGGGCACGTTTCAATGCTTTGAACAAGCATTGAGTGGCTTCGTCCCAATGAAAAGGAAATTCCTTCTTCAGTAAATGCATAAAGCCCTTCGTGATCTCGGCATAGTTTGCGATGAGACAGCGTGAAAAGTTATCTTTTCCCTGTAAACTTTGAATCTGAAGGATTGTGCGCAGTGGAGGCAGCTGAACTATTGCCTCAACTTTGAGAGGATTGACCATGATCCCTATTGTAGAAACTATGAAACCTAGCAGACGACCCGATGTCACGCAAAAACTTCATTTGTTTGGATTCAAGGGAATCTGATAGTAGCGACATCACTCAAAGATAAGTCAAAGGTTTGTGGGATGATCAGCTCTCTTACGAGATCATGATTCTAAATCATCAAGGTAGGCCTCAACTATATGCTTGAGATCATGGAAAGCAAAAGACATGGCCCATTGAAAGGTAGCTCCAGCATTTTTCAGACCAAAAGGCATCTTCTGATAAGCGAATGTACCCCACAGACAAATGAAAGTGGTTTTGTGTTGGTCTTCAGGTTTGATCTGTATCTGATTGTATCCCTAAAAACCATCCATGAAAGAAAAGGCCTCGCAACCTACACATTCATCGACTATCTAGTCAATAAATGGTGTGGGGAAATTATTCTTTGAACAGGCTTTGTTCAAATCATGGAAGTTCATACATACGCGAATCGTACCCTGTTTTTTGTCGACTGGAACGGGATTTGACACCCATTGAGTCAAATGGACGGGGTAGATAAAACCTGCTTTGAGAAGTTTCTATACTTCAGCCTTAATAGCTGTTGCTTTCTTAGGATTGACTGGACGAAGCTTTTTCCAGACCGGCTTAGCGTCGGGATAAGTCATGATTTCGTGTTCGACGATTCTTGGATCTATGCCTAGCATTTCCTCATAAGACCAGGCAAAAACGTCGCGGAATTCTTTAAATAAATCCGTGTATATTCGAATCTCCTCGATGGAACAATCATCCCCGATGAGAA
>JASDQU010244855.1:4243-46804 GCA_032191745.1 Picea mariana
TTTTGGGGGGGGCGGGGGGTTTAAAGTTATAATTTGGTTGAAATCGTGATCCTGACAAACAATACCATTGCGGACAAAAACCTGAGAATTGACCCCCGAAACTGAAAGTCATTCTAATGGTGGAAACTCCTTTTCTATAAGGTCAGTATTATGACTTGCTTAAAACTATGGTGTTCACCATTGATATCATTGTGAATTGAAATCACGAAATCAACATCCAAATTGAAACATGATATTATCAATAGCACATTTACTTCATTTTTTCAAACTTAAAATTGCAACTTTTTTCATACCAATACCTAAAAAACGGACACTATTGCAAATAAAATTATAATAAAGAAGAAGAAAAAACAATTAAAAAAAAGGAAAAATTTTATTTAAGAAAAAAAACCTAAAATAAATAAAAGGACTTTTTTTTAATATCTACATCTAAAAAACTGACACTATTACAAATAAAATTATAGAAAAGAAGAAAAACACAATTAATAAAAAGGAAAAAACATTATTTAAGAAGAAAAACCTAAAACAAATAAAATTATTTTTTTAATATCTATATAAATAGATATTTTCATTGAAAAACATAAAAAATAAAAAATGGTAAATATAGCCATTGAAAAATGATTAAGTTTAACTAATATATATATATAAATAGATATTTCCATTGAAAAACATAAAAAATAAAAAATGGTAAATATAGCCATTAAAAAATGATTAAGTTTAACTAAAAAAGATAGATTAAAAAAAATAAAACATTTTTTAAAAAATTTATATACCAAAAAAGGTAATGCTTTTCTCTGCCGGAATAATACTTTTCTATGGTTTTGAATGGGAATAATCTAACTTCTCTGCGGTTTTGAAAGAGATATTTTATTTCTAACATTATATCTCTGCAGTTTTGAATGAGAAAAATACTTCTCTGCGGTTTTTACCTTTTTTTACGGGAATAATCTTTGCGGTTACTCTCAATGATGTGAACCATAATACCTTTCTATGGTTTTGAGCTCTCGGTGAGGGGAACTTCTCTGCAGTTTTGATCTCTCAGAATACTCTGTGGTTTTGAATAACTTTTAGTTTTGGCTTCTTCCACTTGATGAGCACTTGGGTGCATGTTCGTAAATTAGTTTTGGCTTCTTCAACCCAGTAATCACTTGGACACCTAGAATCAGGTGAGTATATTTTTACTTTCATTCAAGTTTAACTAAAAATATTTTTATAATTTAGTAACATGTGAAAATTAAATAGATTTCAATATAATTAAAATATACTCTTTTTTTTATAAGTTTAATAAGTAAAAGTTGCCTTTAGAGATAATAATTAATTTGTCTGTGACCCATGGGACTAGCATGTGGCTTGAGAAACCACGACTCAGGGGCATCTAGGCCATCAAAATCACCTGGGGATCACACTCGGCCTAAGCCACACCAACCCTTAACATGGTTGGATTTTTTGTGTCCCCAATGGTTTCAAACCGATGACTTCACATCACAATGTGCCTTAACAACACACTCCATCACCAAATGTCCTACACGTCGAGGACATAATAATTAATACCATTATTATCAATTAAAAAAAATATTTTCCATTTTTAAAGTCAATCCAAAATAACAATTGTTACTTTTTTTCTCTTCTTTTCAATATGAGCACTACACCACCTATTCCAAAAATCCATCCTGTTAGGGGGAGGCCCTCCAAAGTCACCCTAGATATCCTTTATGATTATATGAAATCACTAGAAAAAAGGAGAGAAGAAAGACATGCCAAACACCAAATAGAGTTAGAATCATTAGAAAAAAGAAGTGAAGAAAGAGATGTAAAAATCCAAATAGAGCTAGAGGCAATGATTGATAAAAACAATCCGGCTCTTCAAAGATACCATTCAAAATAAAATAGAGGATACATTGTTAGGGTTCAAGAGTCAATTGTAGACAATGAAGGATAGGATTCAAAAAATGGAAAAACAAAAAAACCAACCCAAGAAGGAGAGGTTGAAGGAAAACACAACTTGAGAGATAGGATTAAAGAGAGAAAAAAAATTAACCAACAATTTGAACCTCAGTAATCTAGAAAACAAATTGGATATCAAACCCATCAAAGAGGAAATGAATAAGTTAATCGAACTGGACCATGACCATAATAAAAGAGCCTTGAACCTCATATGTTTTGGTATAAAAGAAGAATAAGAGGAGAATACGCTAGAAATAGTAAAATAAGAATTAAAAAATAAATCACAAATTGAAACAACTTACCTCATAGAAGATAGGTTGATCTGTGTCAAAGTAAGATGTAATGACCATAAATATAGCATACTTTATAAATATCTGAGCTCAAAAGGGTCAGGAATATTTATAAATGAAGTCCTCATTCCCAAAGACCAAGCTGAATTAAGGAAGGAAGTTCAAAAGGTAAAAGAATCCAGGAAAGAAGGAAAATGGGCAATAATTAGAAATCGAAAAGATATTGTTAGGGATAGAGACCAGAAGGATAATAATAAATAGGAATTTGTGACGCTCGAGATCCTTTTTTGGAACTATCGTGGTTTTCCATGGTGCAAAGTTCATATGAAAAGTTGGATCCCGAGTGGTATTGATATTATTTGTCTAGTTGAAACTTGGGAGTATGAAGAGTCTAAGGTCCCTAACATAGAAGGTTTTGTCTTGTGGTCGACATGGGACAAAAAGTCCCACCGTAGAGGGATATGAGGCATAGCTTGTTATATTATAAAGAAAATTTCTCCTCACATTCAATTTCATAAGATCGACCCTCTCAATCAGTACATTTGGATAGAAATTTCAAACACCAATGATAAGAAGATGTATACAACAATTTTCTATTTTTCACCTATTACTTCTACTTTTTATAAGAAAACCAATCTAGATAGAAATTTTCCATATAATAATTTAGAACAAGATATTTATAGTTTGGAAAATGAAGGTAATATCTCCCTGCTAGGAGACTTTAATGCTAGGACTGCAACTAACCAATCCACTCTTTTAAGAAATGATTCCAACCATAATCCTTTATGACTACATGAGGACCTTGTTTTATCTAATAGCTACAAAAGAATCTCTAAAGACCTAATTGAGAATTTTTTTGGCACTAAGTTTGTCAATCTTTGCAGCTCTCAAGACCTATTTGCAATGGAGTAATGAAGTGGAAAAACTCCAACCATATGACATGTATTCATGGGCTAGGTAGTAGAGTCGTAGATTATGTGATATATGATATCTCCGTTTCCAAACAAATAGTAAATTTTGACCTTTTAAATGACCATGAGCCCGACTTTGATAATATACCTTTAACCCTAACTCTAAACTTTGCCATGCACATGAGCACCAATGAAGATAATTATGATAATCAAAGACAACTGCTATTTGACAAAAGTAAATTTGACCTTTTCATAAAGGATTTAAATAATAAATTACATCTCCTAACTTATAAGGACAACATTGAAGACCTCTATCATAATTTTACAACTGCCCTTTCCACTTCTATTAACAAGTTCTCTTTTGAGGTGCCATGTAAAAATAATAATAGAAGGACCAACCCTTGGTATGATAAAGAATGTACAATTTCTAGGAAATCCATTTGGGATGCTTCTAACGACTCCTTAAAACTTGATAAGATCAATACACACAAATCCATAATTAAAAGGAAAAAAAAGTACCATGTCAATAAAAGGAAAGAGAAGCTTTCACAACTATCTAAGATGGATCCTAAGAAGTTCTGGAGGAAAATGATAAACCACAATACTAAAGAAAATAATATGATTCCCTTAAGGGACTGGAATTCCTACCTTAAAATTCTTTATGAGTTCCCTAATTCCATGGACTTCATTCATATTGTCCCTACAGAGGATGAAGTTTTTTCTTTGGATGACATAGATTTTGAGGTTGAGTGTCTTGCAAATGGGAAAGCTAAGGACATTGAAGGATACCAAGATAAAAATTTTAAAATCAAATGACCTATCATCATCCCTCACATACACAAGAACTTCAATTTAGCAGTCAAGCAAGGCTTCCCTAAACCTTGGACGCAAATCCTTATTGATCCTCCTTTTTAAAATAGGGATAGAAACATTCCCTCTAATTATAGGACCATTATGATTAACCCTATTTTAGCCAAGATTTATGGAATTATTTTGGAAAAGAAGATGAGCCTTTGGATATAAAGTCACGGTAAAAGAGCTAAAGGCGAGGTTGGGTTTAGGAGATATCATTCAATTGTGGACCATCTTGTTACCTTTGGGATCATTGCAGAGGAGTTCTACAATACTAAAACCAATCTTTTTTGTTGTTTTGTTGACTTTAGAAAATATTTTGACACAATTCCTATGAAAAACCTTTGGAATACGTTGGAAGAGATAGAAGTGCCTTTTGAGTTGAGGGCTGCTACAATAAGGTTGTATGAGAACGTTATTTCCAAGTTTAAAAACACTAAGGACTGGTTGAAAGAGATTAACTGCAATATTGGAGTCAAGCAAGGTTGTCCCTTGTCCCCTACCTTTTTTGGCATATACATTGACAGGTTAGAAGATTGCTTGGAAAAAGTAGGTTGTGTCAGTCCTACCTTGTCCCCTACCTTTTTTTTAAATTACTTTAAAATTTAATGGTTTAGATTTAGTTTTTTTATTTGTTTTTTGGTGTGTGTGTGTGTGTGTGTGTGTGTGTTTTTATATAATTTAAAAAAAAAATTATTATATATTTTGTTTAAATTTTTCATATATATATATATATATATATATATATATATTGTGATTTTGTTTGTAACATTGTTTTCTTTTTACACTATGGTTTTAAAAACATTGCAATTTTAAGCTCAAAACAAAAAATGAATGTGAAATTTGTATCACTACGTTTTGATTTGGTGTATGATTTTGAGGTTTCGGTTTGTAATGTTAACAATGGTCAAGGCCACAATTTCAAACAAGTAGTAATATTAGTCTTGGGAAAAAAAGAGTGTTATCGTTAGCATTAAGGTTCGTTTAGAAGGTTGATTTTATGTTTTTTTTCGTAACAATACTAGTTGTCAATACAATGATTTCAAAAAAGTTGTGATTTTAGCCTAGAAAAAAAAGGAGGTGATGCCATGAACACCACATTTTGATTCGAGGGTCAATTTTAAGATTTTTGTTTGCAATTTTACAGGAATTTAAAGCTATGGTGGAAAATTGTTATAATTTTAACCTCGAAAAAAAAAAGGTGCTACTGGTAACACCACTTTTTGATTCGGGGGTCAATTTTCATGGTTTTTATGCAAAAGTATGGGTTTTAAGGGCTATAGTTCTCGTTTTGAGGTCACAGTTCTCATTAAGTTGGTAAGTATGTTGAAACCACCAATGGGAACAAATAGAATCCAAGGTATTGCATGGATCCCTTTGTGTGAATAATATTCATGTCATCGAACACAAGGGAAACCAATCAATCAATGACCAATGATGAAATGTCATATTTTGAGCACAATTCATCTATCAATGAAGTAAATAGGGCCAAGGTGCGACTCTAAGTCAAACTCTTAGAGACATCTGTCGCAGTCGATAAGAGTTGACCTGCTAGTAGGAAGTCAATGGGGACCTTCCATACCAACACGAGTATAGGACAAAGATGCTTGTGATTATGAGAAGTACTTGACATACTGGAAGGATAACTTGCAAACTCAGGAAATCAGAGGAATGGATGACACAGGATAAACATCCTTTGAACAAAAGAAAGACAGAATAAAGTGACTTGGGAGACATCAAATGAAAGTTGAACATTGACATAAGTCTGTGATATAGGAGGCATCGATAAATTCTCCATAGTTACTGGAATGATAACCAGTTGGAGGAGTAAAAACTATATGTAATCGGTTCAGTTTCCTAAAGCCATACTAAACTCAAATTGTTGAGACATAGACTCAAAAAATTGTGCTTTTTTCAAAGGAAACTCGACTGTGGCCAAAACTAAAAATAAGACTCTTTCCCACGCTATTTTTTTTTTATTTGATTTTTTTTCTCTTTCATATTGGAAATCCTAAAAAAGAATAAAATAATGCTAAAATACAATGGAGGAAACAAGTGTCACAATAAAGCAAACTAGTTCCAAGTGAAAGGAACATACCTATGCTTAATGCAAGGAAATGTGTGGAGGATATGGACACTCGGAGGAATGTTTCCTCTAGGGATATAGGTGTCAAGTTGCAAAAGAAAATATTGTTAGGATAGAAACTTATGAGAATGCATAAGAAAATGGTTAAGCAACAACAAGTTGATGCAGGCATTAGGATCAAAAGCGCAAGTAGTAAATATGAAATGCAGTTAGTATGCGATCCCTGTAGGTATTAGCCATAAAAATATGGAGAAGAATATGAGATTTCAACGCAACGTCATGGCGGGACTAAACAAGACTCCCAAGCCTATGAAAATACTTCAGCATAGGCACCATAAGGAAAGGAAATGTGTTATCTAGGATGCCAATGAGAAGTAGGTCTACCACAAACAAAATGGCACTTAAAATCAGCAGGAAAAGGATCGTGTAACCAGTAAGTGGGATCGAACCTAAAAAAAATGTATAATAGTAACTAAACATGCAAAATGCAAGGTGAAAATAACCTACCCTATATGCCAGTGATGAAAACATTACCTTTAAAGAGTCAAATAAGTGGATTGATAGACCTGAAAAACACCATTGTTCACCATCTTCCCTAAAAACACTACACCCAAAAATGTTATATACACTCAAAAATTAGTTCATTAGGTGTCCAAAAACATAAACTTGATAAAATAAACTATATAAAAGTGGGTATAAACTACATTTAAACAGTCAAAATTGCCCAATTTACAATACCATTTTTGTTTTTTACCAAAATAGTAAAATTCATGGTAAAACCCCCCCAAACTTTCGTTGGTGATTGTGAGAGGTACAAAGACGAAATCGAACACTATTTGAACCAAGTAAGAGAGCTCTTCTTCCTCTTCAATTTCATCCAAGATTCTTTCCATTTTTATCATTTTTTAAGTAGGAATTTTTATTTTATAAAGGGGGCAGACTTGTACACACCTCTCTTTGGAATGCGATGTGTACAAGAGGCCCTATATGCATCTTCCATTCAATAAAAATGTCTATGTATGTGATTGTCTTAAAGGGAACCTACACAAAACTTCATGCAAAAGGAAAGGATGTAATACTAACCCCTTTTTCTTCTAAAACATTTTAGGATGGTGATAGAGTGGAGGGAGAGAGAATGAGGAAATAGACAACCATGTTCTTGAAGACCCAAAGGGCCTAGAATCCCTCTGACAATATACTCTATTGTTGTAGCTTCTTATTAACTACTAGGAGCCATATGCAGATGCATTTATGCTCAATGGTCAATCTCTAGAGATAGAGGTTGAAGATATCTATTTTATGAAAAGACTCTCAAGGCGAGGTGACATTTTCAACCTCCATATATGAGGATGAGGGGGCATGACCATTCAAGAATATATAACCCTTTACTACACTCCAAGGACCCAACAGGTTGGGAGCTAAGACCCAATCTGAAACATAGAGAGTATGATTTTGAATCTCATCTTGTTGACCATTATTAGGATCGCAGGATCAACATTAGTGCACTACAATTCCAGGCCATAGATGTTTTATGCAATAGAGTGTTTGTGACCCACCATCTATGATTGTATCTCATATTTATTACAATGCATGAATACACAACTGACTAAGTGTAAAAAAAGAAAGATGAAAACTTTGGCTATGGCAGTGTTCTCTGGACCTTCTTTTTGAGAGGGTGCCCACCATTATTCCTAGAGTGTACATGGAACCACATGCACTTATGTTGTGTTTGGGAGGTGGACGACTATCCAACTCCTATGATGATGAATTCTTCCATTGGTGGGAGAGATAGATCATTGTTATTGATGATTATCCCTATGAAGGGATGAACTTAAAACAAGACTGGGACATTCCTATTCCACTTGGCATGACATTAGGAGATATAGGTAAACAATTTTCAATTTTTTTAAAATTGTTAATTTTTTATTGATTTTATTTAATAAAGTTCTCAAGACGTTAACCAACAAGAAAATATTTTTGGTGTGGGTAACAAAGCTAAAAAAATGACACAACTGTGAAAATATTGGACTGAGGAAACTCGAGGGATACCCTCTCCACCGACACAGAGGAAGTAGCATGGAGAAGCTAGGTGGAGATACTAAAAGAGTCAAAAGATTTTTTCAGAACATCCAGAGGAATATGGACCGCTTGACACACCAAGTTCCCATGGTGCAGATAGAGGACCTGTTGAAGTATATGCAATGACACATTGTTGGGGTGCCATGGGATTGGGTGCATATTTTTCATACGTTTGGCCAATGATGTAGCCTATTATTGAGACACTCATGATGCGGCAGGGCCCTTAGAATATATCCTTATGTATTATTGTATCCACACACACACACACACTTGGGGATAGGATCTCGATTTTGTAATATTCACCCACATTTTGTACTTAATGAATATCAAAGAAATATATACAGATATTTTTTTCTTGATATACTTATGTCATTATGTGAAAATGTGAACTAATTTAATATAAATGTGTGTGTGTGTGTTTGTGTTTCTGATTTTACTTACGAGAAACATACCAATCTAACATGTAATTATCATATGCGTCGAATAGAAAATTTGCACTCCTAGAAACATGAACATATGTAACATAGTTAAAAAAGAATTTCAGAACACTTATCCAAAGGAATTGTCGGACAAGCGTAGGATCGCACACATGGTATTCATCATTCAACTACGACACTACCAACTAGGAATCCATGTGAAATTTCAAAGATAAGACACCATGTGAAATGGCATCCCTAAGAAACTCAATCATGATGCTATACTTGGCCACATTTTGGTTGTTGGCCCTAGACAAGCTCCTACGAAAGTTACCACTTGTCCCAAAGGTGATTAAATCACCCACATAGTGGAAGCAAGGTTCCAAGTGTGATGGTTGGTGCAATCCGTGAACCCTATGAAAATCGAACACTCCAATGAAATTTTCCAACCAAGAAGAAGAACCATAAGAAAACCAAAATAAAAAGAAAATGAATTGTACAAGTCCTAAATAATAGCAATACACAATCATTACAAAGGGGAAAATGCCTGAGTATAGACATTCAAATGTAGTATCTCTTGAGATAGAGCCCATTTCTAGGCTCTGGCATCACATTACCTTCACAATTTGATAATCCATAAGCTCCTTTCCACAAGGCATGCCCCATGATCTAAGGCCCATGCCATCTCAGGTTAAACTTTCCTTCCCCTAACGCATCCTTTTCTTGATCGTAAACCAAAACAAGGTCTCCCTAGGAAACAATACTTGGGTGAACAGACTTATCATATTGACTCTTAACACACTTTTTGTGTGTCTCATTCACCATGGATTCATCTTGATGCTACTCATCGATATGTTCTAGGTGAATGAGACACACCTCAAATTCACTCGTGCCTGAAAGAATCTTAACAACAATCTTCAATGAAGGAATTTCACCCTCAATCAACATGAATTCTTCCACCTCATGAACGAGTTGGAAAGGTGAGAATATTGTAGCAGTCTTAACCAAGGTCCAGTATGCCCTTAATGTTGGATAAAGCATCATATTCCAATTTGATTTACTTGCAATGATAGTTCATTGAAGAATGGTCTTAAGAGACTTGTTGACAGCCTCTACTTGACCATTCACCTTAGGATAATAAGAAGAGGAATGCTCATGCTTAAAATCCAATTTTGATGCTAACTATGTGATCATTTCATTCTGAAAGTGCTACCATGGTCAGTGACAATATTTTTCAGAACTACAAACCTATCAATGATTTGATTGAATATTAATAATGTCGCAGTCTCACCATCGTTTGTGAACGTAGGCATGACCTTCACCCGCTTCATAAAGGATTCGATGACCATGATAATATAGTCATGTACCCTAATAGAAGGCAGGTGGCATGTCATGAAATCAATCCCCCACTTAGTGAATGGACCAATGACAATGATAGGAAACAAAGGAGCCATATGCAACCACATATTTGTAGAAAATATTTGTCAAGGATGACACCATTTGACTGCCTCAACACAAACTTTAAAGATCGTCAGCCAAAAGTATCTGGTGAACATGATTTTTTGGGTTGTCACCGATATGTAAAGATGACCACCACATGTTCCATTGTGGAAATCATTAAGAACAACCTCCACTTATCCATGATTTAAGCAACAACAAAGAATTGAATCTACCTCACAATGATACAAAGTGTCATCGATAATGAGGTAGTTCTTTTCCTGATAGTGAATATGATGCCATTCATCTCACGAATGATACGAAGAGAACTTCAAAGTCTTGAGATATACAAGGATATCCCTGTACCAAGGATCTCTTGAAGCGATAAGGAAAATATGTTCATCTAGAAACGAGTTTGTAATAATGGTTTCCTCATCCTCCCTAGGAAACTATGACATCAGCTCGACAAAGATGAACAATTTTTTGTACTTGGAAGATACAGAGTCCAAATAAAAATATTTCAATACGAAAATCCATTTGTTATATTTTCCCCCAATTATGTGCCATGTGAGAACATATTGAAATGGATTAAAATTAGTGATTACAATAGTCTTATGTAAAAGAAAATAATTTCAAAGCCTCTGGATAGCATGCATGACTGACAAAGCCATATTCTCAATGTGTGAGTAATTAAGTTCAAATCCAATAAAACCATGACTAAGGTAATAAATGATGTTCTCTTGGAGCTCATCATCTTCTTAAAATAAAACCATGCCAATGATGGATTTTGCTACCGCNAAGGGGGCATAAACAAGAGCATTCTTGAGCGAGTCGAAATATCATTGTGCAAACTCATCCAAAACGAAAGGGATCCCATTTTTCAACAAGACCATAAATCCCTTGGTGATGTGATCACAATTGGCTATAAATCGACAAAGGAAACTAGCTTTTCCTTGTAGGATTTGAAGTTGACAGATACTCTATAGGGGAGGAAAATGAATTAATTCCTCAACCTTCAATGTATAGACTATGATCCCCTTATTGGAAACAATAAATCCAAACATATGCCCCAAAATGACACAAAATATGCATTTATTAAGATTTAATCCAATACAATAATACCAATATCTTTCAAAAATGAGTCGAAGATAATCAATATGATTTGTTCTCTTGCGAGAGTGAGCAGTGAGATCATCAAGATAATCCTCAAAAATATGTTTGAGATCATGAAAAGTGAAAGGAATATCCCTCTGGAAGATATCCCTGACATTTTTAAGGACAAAAGGCATCTTATTGTACGTGAAAGTACCCCAAGGACATATAAACATCATTTTATACTTATCCTCAGGCCGGATATGAATTTGGTTGTAGCTAGAAAATCCATCCATAAACAAAAATATTTCATTTCCTACATAATCGTCAATAATATGATCGATAAATGGCATGGGGAAGTTTTCCTTGGGATAGGACCTTATTTAGTTCACAAAAGTCCATACAAATACGAATGGTTCCATGTTTTTTATCCACTAGAATGGGATTCGAACCCATTCAGTAAGGGGAACCAGATAGATGAAACCATCCTTGAGTAGTTTCTCTACCTCTTCCTTAATTATTTCCACCTTTCTCAAGTTCATGGGTCATAAATTTTATCGAACAAGATTATCATTTTTTTATTTTTTTATCTCGTGTTAGATAATATGAGGGTCTATACCTAGCATTTCCTCGTATGACTAGAAAAAAACATCACAAAACTCTTTAAACCAAGTAGTATATGTGTAGATATATTATGACGAATATTCCACACTAATAAACATGTTCTCCACGATGCCATGGGTTTTAGAGACCATTTTACCCTTAGCATAGACACCATGCTTTTCTAAGGGGTTCACGGTGTGATCCACACCTCTACTCAAAGTCGATCAAAATTCTCTTTTCTCCACTCGACTAAGTTCTCAGAGGAAATAATATCGATGATGCAAGTCCTCCCAAGGATGTTCCATCCCTATCATTCCCTCAAGAATAACTTCATCAAAAATAAAAATAGTATCAAGACAATTGAGTGAATTGGAAGAATTCATGTCCCGGATGGGTTCTATAAGGTGATCCACTTCCTCTATCCAAGAAGGAGTGGATAAGAATCCACAGTAGCTTGTTGAATTTCCTAATAAGCTATATCAACTGCAGATAATGGCATAGCCATCCCATCATGCACAAGACATTCTATCAAATCGGACGACAAGGGTAACACCCAAGGATCCTCAAAATACATCATTCGAAATGAACTCACTTGAGTTATGGGGATCAAATATCTTGATTAATGGTAGACAACTAGAAAAACATTAATATACAGAATTGTCACTGAGAAGTTAAAATTTTCTATTAATGAAGTATATATCCCAACACCAATGCTCTAAGTTTCCCTCTGATATTTTTCAATTAATGGGACCATGGAACCTGCATTCATTGCAAATTCAGAGAAAGTGAATGACATGTGTTCGATTGTAATGATTTTCCCTTCATGAGAGAAGTATAAAACTCGAAATACTGATCAAACTAAAGTTGTCATTGCATATGCCCAACTCCTCCCTAACNCCCCCCCCCCCCCCCAACTGGATAGGGAAGGAGGAAATAAGATTGTGCATCCTAAAAGAGCATCCATCGAAAGCAGTTAAAAACATGAGAGATAGAACGAGCTCATGAGAGCCAATGGATTTCTAACAAGATAACAAAATTACGCATGTTGAAGCACCTCCATTGACAATAGTCCTTCCAATAACGTGTCTGGAATATACGACATTGATTTGGAAGGAAACTTGATATGGAAGACGAGGCTTAATATCTGTAGTATCAAAATTGACAACTTGTAATATCGAGGAGTCAATAGCTCCTATCATGGATAGAAATGTGCTATGTTATGTGGGGAAACTTTGAAGCACCTCAAGGGTTGACATAACATAGGGTGATTGAGATAAATCCTCAACAATCAAATAGTTGGGCGCAACTCGAGCATTAGGATTTTTCGACAAACACTTATACATACCTTTTGATATACATGACATTGCATCCCCTTGAAGATTATCTATGTGAAGAGAGTTCTAGGGATCATAAGTTTCCTTTCCTTTAGATGTTGACTCACAATTACCATAATCACAGGTCCTGGTCAACACATTAATATCCGATCTCACCATATTTATGAACGACATAGTACCCTCCAACAAGGATGCATTTTGGGTGCCCCTTGCAGATTTCCACTGGAAGATCCCACCATCATATTTTGTCCTTGAGGGAACAAGTTCTTCAACAAAATAGGTTGTTTCTATGTCAACAAGAATTGAGCCTTTTCCATCTTGGGGAATTGATGGGTATGGTGATCCTCTTTTCTTTCTTTTCCCGTCAAGAATTAGCATCAAATTTAACATTTTCAATATTTTTTTCACATCCTTTCTTATCTTTACTCATCTTTTTCCATCTGGATTTTTGGGAACCCTTTGGGTTGATCTACTGCATAGCATGCACATATGACAATTGGAAGGTTTAAATGGTCAAATTGATAGCTTAACCAACCACAGTTGAATGGATATCCATTTGTTTCATCTAGCTCATAAGCAGATCTGTGGTAGCATTATTGACAGAACCAATGATGCCATCGACATGTGGTGCAAAATTTGATTTTGAAGGGTTGATACTTGGCTACGATGTGTCGATAAATATCTCACATACGATCCTAGACTAAGATTAAATAAAATCCAACTACTGGGCTCTAAAAATAGATTCCTCCTTTGAGGATACCCCCGACATGGAAACATCCTTGGAGATATATGGTAACAAGGATTTGAGAAACCATTCAAGGAGGAACTTAGGAGGAATCCTAATCTTGATCATTATTTTTTTCCTGCACCACTCTTGGATTTGATACAAAATTTGAGTGGCTTTGTCTTTCCATAGTGTAGACAATAAATCAGTTTTTGCATCATACCGAATAGGAAGCTAAAAAATGGTTCAGAAAAAACAATGCCAAATCATGAAATGTGTGAAACGTTGACCCCTAAATCTTGATGTACCATTTCACTGCAACCCCATGAGAGTGCATTGAAATATACATAACCAAATGGAGTCATCATACAATTAATTGGATGAGCATGATAAATGAAATGTCGTTACATGATCTACCAGATTCTCACTATACTTTCCTTTAAACTTCAGAATGTCTAAGGCTAATTTAGTGGGGAACCGGGGGAAAATTTGGATCATGACACAATGGGTCATTCATAAGTTTTGATAATTCTAGCAAGTTTAATGTTTCCATAAATGGAAGTCTCAGTTGCGGCCTAGAATTCCAACTAGTAGGGTTGGATACTTTGAGTTGGTTAGCAACCGAAAAAGGATATATTGGATTGTTATTGGCACCAAGTTGCTAGAAAGAGTTCATTGATGAGCTAGGGTTTTGATAAAAATTTGAAATCCCTGGCTAAAGGGAGGAAAACCTCCACCCATTGGGTTTCCATAATACTGGATAGGTTTTCCCCTACCAACATCCCTTGTGAAGGGAAAGACCCTTTTGTCGGGTTGTACAGACTCTGGAAAGGGTTTAGCCCTAATGACATCCCTTGCAAAGGAAAATACCCTTCTATAGGATTCCACTTGTAACACCCCCGTCCACCCATGCCAGGGCATGATACTTGATAAAATGATTTTGTTCTCTACTCAACATAATGTAACATACCCAGCATCCAACCGAGCTATGCCACATAAATTTTTCGAACTGCATGCAATTAAAACATATACACACAGAACTCTTGCGAAACTTTATATATAAAATGTAAACAGACAAATACATTTCATAAATGCATGTATTCATACTGAAATAACAATAAACATATACATGCAACATATATAGGAAATACCCATATATATAAAGACAGTTATAAGAACACATAGGATAAGCCCATAAAAATAAACATGTAAATAATAATGAAACATGTAAATTTATCATACAATTGACACTTATCCTGGTAAGAATATCACCAACTGCATGTAGAACTTCCACAAACCTCCCATCCTTAGACCACACTTCTCATCACTCTCAGCAGTGGGTCACCCCCGAGATGGGACTAGACTCCACCCGCATAAAGGGGTTGCTAACCAGGCTAATGGCTCATAGACAACAGGAAAGACTTTTTCACAGGTTCCCACTCAAACTAACAACCTACAACCCTCATTCTCCACATGCCTGTCCCACCCCAAGAAGTGTGCCCTTTCTCTGCTCAACAGTCCTTCGGTTTCCCCACTTCCTTTCTGGGCTTCAACAAAAGGCCGGACAGGAAGTCTCGGAGCCCTGTAGCTACACTTTAGAACCTTCATGAAATCAATTCTCAACAATTCTCTCACCTAAAGAGGAATTTCTCATGGCCCTGACAACCCACCTCTTCAATATCCCACGGACCTGACAACTCGCTTCTTCGGTCCAACTCCCAAGCTAACCAGCTACACAAACAAGTATGGCTATGGATATAGGTTCAGGTACAATGACATGAAGGTATGAAGGATAGCTCAATGAGTTTGTGAATGCTCATGGATGATTTACTAGATGACTGAATGATGGAAAAGAATGATGGGAAATGAACTAATTCCAAACAATATGTATGCATGTCCCCAACTTGACACTTGTCATGTTGGGAGCTACTTTGGCCCACTTGTCCCCATCTTTAGAAATTAGGATAAAATAATTATCCATACTTTACACTTAAATAAATATTAATATAATATTCATTTTTGGCTTAAGATCCCTAACTTAGCCCTTTTTCCTTAACTTTTAGCCCCACCCTTTCCCTAACTAGTGGAGTTTAGTCCCCCATACTATTTTGTCATGGTCCTTCTGCGCACAACGATGTATTTTATATTAATGATGAGACATATACAAAAATAGGCGCATTGGCCTTTAGCATCTAGGCTCTCTAGCCTAATTCAAAACATAAGCATCCTATATTATAATAACTGGCTCACTAGCCTATAAAACACATCATATACACAAAGGCTCCATGGCCTCAAAATCATGCACACTTAAGTTTCTACGTGTGGTATCCTGGAATGTGCACACTTTATCATTTTACTGTGCAGTATATGTACGCACTATACCATGGAAGGTGCATACAAAAATGATTTCAAACATCTCACCAGCTTACGTACATTTTTATTTACATTTACAATTGGGTTCATCCTAGGGGTATTACAATCCCCTCCCCTTATTTATGCATTGTCCTCAATGCATTATGTACACATATACAACAAAATTTTCAAAAATCCTTAAAAAGATGTGGGTATTCTGCCCACATTGCATCCTCATGCTCCCAAGTAGCATACTCAGGACCGTACCAGGTCCATTGGACCTTTACAAGCCCTATGGATCGATTTCAAAGATGTTTGATTTTCCGTTCCATAATGCATACCAGATACACTTGGAAAGTGCCTTCTTGCTCCACCTGAATCACATTCCAATCAATAACATGATTGGCATAAGGTATATATTTCTTGAGCAATGAAACATGGAAAACATTATGAACAGACATATATGCAGGCAATGCAATCAGATAAGCCACTGGACCAATCCTCTCTAGAATTTCAAATGGCCCACAATAGCAAGCTGCCAACTTTGAACAATTTCCCAACTTCAGGGAACTTCTTTTGGCTTTCACTTTCAAGAATACATGGTCCCCAACTTTAAATTCCTATGAGTTCTTCCCTTATCAACATAGCTTTTCTTCTTGTCTTGGGAAACCTTTAAAATTTTCTTTATTTTCAACATTTGCTTCTCCATTTCCTTGAGCAAATATGGCCCAACCACTGATATTTCTATTGGGTTATTCCAACTTACCGGTGTGTTTCACTTTCTTCCATAAAGTGCCTCAAATGGGCTCATCTTTAGAGATGTTTGGTACCCATTGTTATAAGAAAAATCTACTAAGTGTAAATAGTATTCACATTTTTATGGTTTATCCATCACATACATCCTCAACATATCCTCAATCACTTGATTCACCCTCTCTGTTTTTCCATTTGATTCTGGATGATAAGTTGTAATAAAATTCAAATTTGTTCCAAATCCATTAAATAATCCCTTCAAAAATTTTGAGGTAAATTTTCGATCTCTGTCAGACACAATTGTCTTGGGTATGCCATGTAATCGAGCAATTTCCTTCATATAAACATCAGCAATGTTGGTTTCCTTGTGAGTGAGCTTACCTGGAATAAAATGGGCAACTTTAGTAAGATTATCCACCACTACCATGATAGAATCATGTTGTTTGTTTGTTCTGGGCAGTTTGGTGATAAAATCCATGGTTATAACTTCCCATTTCCACTCAGGAATGGGTAATGGCTGTAGAAAACCTGTTGGGTGTCTATGTTCAACCTTTATCTTTTGACATTCCAAACATTTGGCAATAAAATCAGCAACCTCTTTCTTCATTCCTGGCCAACAATATTGACTCTTGACAGCTGCAATAGTTTTCTAATAACCTAGGTTCCCAGCATAAGGTACATTATGCATTTCTCTCAATATCATATTTTTCAATTCATGATGATTTGGTACATAAATTTTTCCCCTATACATGAGAATTTCATCATTATCTATCTTGTATTCTTCAATTTTCTACTGCAAATTACCTTGTTGTAATTTTGCCACTAATTCCTCGTATTGCAAATATGATTTGGTAGCCTCTATAATTATGTCTTTCAAATATGATTGGTACATGCTAATGGCTGTAGCATGCAATTCTTCCACTCTTATGTTGAGTGCATCAACCACATTGTTCTCTTTCCCCTTGATATGCTTTATATCAAAGTCGTATTCCCTGAGAAATTCTAACCATCTGCTTTGCCTAGCATTTAGAGTTGGCTGATCAAATAAATATTTCAGACCATTATGGTATGTCCTCAGCTCGAACCTTTTCCCCATGAGGTAGTGTCTCCATTTCCTCAAGGCATGCACTATGGTTTCCAACACCAAATCATGAGTGGCATAGTTTCTTTCATGCTCCTTCAACTTCCTTGATTCATAACATATAACAAACCCATTTTCACTGAGGAATCCACCAAGTCCTTATTTATATGCATTTGTGCATACAATGAAGTCTTCATTTGGGTCGAAAATCCTTAGTATTGGAGCACTTGTTAATAATTGTTTCAAGTGTTAAAAACTTTTTTCACAATCCAATGTCCAATGAAACTTCACACCCTTCTTTTGTAAGGAAGTGATTGTTTGTGCAATCTTTGAGAATACTTCAATAAATCTCCTATAGTATCCTGCAAGGCCCATGAATGATCTGACCTTTGTCACATTCTTTTGCATTGACCATTCTCTAATGGCTTATATCTTCTTAGGATCCACTGCTATCCCATCCTCTAAAATGATATGCCCCAAATAATGAATTTGCTTCTGATAAAATGAGTACTTGCTCAATTTGGCATACAACTGATTCTCCCTTAATACTTGCAACACCATCCTCAAATGATGTTCATGCTCTTCTTCTGATTTATAATATATAAGGATGTCTTCCAAAAAAACAATGACAAACTTGTCTAAATATTCTTGGAAAACACCATTCATTAAGCACATGAAAACAACTGGTGCATTTGACAACCCAAATGGCACCACTATGAACTCATAATGACCATACCTTGTCCCGAAGGCAGTCTTGCTGATATCTTCCTCTTTAATCCTTACCTGATGGTATCCTGACCTAAGATCTATCTTGGAAAATATCTTTTCATCCTTCAATTGATCAAAGATATCATCAATCCTTGGCAGAGGATACTTTTTCTTTACAATCACTTTATTCAACTATCTGAAATCAATGCACAATATTAATGTCCCATATTTCTTGTTCATGAACAATATTGGTGCACCTGAAGGTGACACACTTGGGCGTATATACCCCTTCTTCAGAAGTTCTTCAAGCTGCATTTTCAACTCCTTTAGTTCTGGTGTACTCATTATGTAAGGAGTCTTTGACAATGGAGCTGCTCCAGGCATTAAATTTATAGAGAAATCAATATCTCTCTTTGGGGGTCATCCTGGTACCTCCTTGAACACATCTTCAAAATCTTCCAGGACTGCATGATCTTCCAAATTTGGAACCTTATCTTTAGGTGTCTCTTCCATATGAGCTATAAATATTTGACACCCTTTTCTGTAACATTTCTTCAACTACAATGCTGAAATTTCTCTAATGGTCACTTCCATGGGAATTCCCTGCACTTTCCTTAGGTTCCCTTCCTCATCCAAACAAGTAAATTCTTTGTCATGGCAGTCTAGGATAGCACTATGTTGATCCAACCAATCCATCCCAATTAAACAATCATAGGAACCTAAAGGCAAGGTGTTCAAATCTTCCCTGGTGTTCAGTCCATTCATGTCCATAAAACACAACTTAACCATCTCATTAAATTTTCTCTTGGCTCTGGTATCCAGTTGCACCAAACAAGATTTTCCATGCTTGCTTCTTGGCAAATGCAAACTTTCCAACATATTAGGATCTATATAACTATGAGTATATCCTAAATCAATTAAAATAACAATGGTTTGGTTGTTGATCATACCTTCCGCTTAAATCATATATGAATGATACTTTGTTTGTTTGTTATCCAGAGCTACATAGATCCTTGGTAAATTTCTGCCCATGTCCTCCATTGTTTCATCTTGTTGTACATTTTGAATAGTCCTCACTTTTTCACCTCTGTGAGGACAATCTCTAAACATATGATCTCCTTTACAACCCCAACATTGAATAGGTGGCTACCTTGGCCTTTGACCCCCTGTCTCAATCATTTTGGGTTCTCTAGAAGTTGGTTGTCCGTGAGGATTATCTCTGAATAATGGTGGCTTAGTTCACTCCTTCCTCTGATCCATCTTGAATTTCTTTATGTCTTCCCAAGATTTTTGTAAAGTTGGCCTTTCTTTTTGCTAATCATATAGGCATTTAGCTCGCCTTATGGTCTCCTCCAATGTCTTGGGATCATCATACTATATTTTTTCATTGATGAATGATGGAAATCCACTCAAATACCTCTGAATATTAACTGTCTCATTCTTGATGAAAGAGACATACTTCAACAGTTCTAGAAACCTTCTTTCATATTCATCTATGGTCATACTCCCAAGCTTGAGTTCAAATAACTCTTTCATTTTCTTGTCATAGTATCTCTTAGTCAAGTATTTCTTCTCAAAATACTTCTTGAATTCCCTACAAGTAACACTTTTCTCTTTAATGTGTTTCACATGTACAAGTTGATCCCACCACATGGATGCCTTTCCCTTGAGTTGATAGATGGCAATTCTTCCTTCTGCATGAGAAGAATAATTATGCAATTGAAAATACTTTCTCATGCCCAACAACCATGTCTCTGTATCTTCATTTTTCTTGTGCTCACCATCAAATGTAGGAGGTCTGATTTTGTTCATTTCTCCTCGAAGCTCATCCACCCCAGACCTATTATGTTTCCTAACAGGTGATGGACTTGAGATACTGTGTTCTCTCTAATTGGAATGCCTCGAGGAGTGACGGTGATGTCTACTAACACTTCTTTCTCTTATTTTCTCATCAGGAGACCTATAACTTCCTTATTTGCTTGAGCCACTCTCCTTATCCAATTTCTTTTCTATTATGTTCAAGATCTGCATTAACTTCATGTTGAAGTCCTCTTGCTTCTCCTTGGCTCTCATAATCCTTTCATTATCAGATTTATCTATTTGGACATCCTTCTGCAAAGTTTTAATGCTCTCTACCATATTCATGTTTTCATCCCTTCCTTCTCCGTGTCCATTGGAGTTTGTTCCTTCAATGCCCAAATGGACATCCATCCCTCTGATCTCATCTTCCTGGATGTAAGTCCCTTGTGCCTCTTCCATTGCTCTAGACTCTGTGTTGATCCTGATCTGATCTAGTTGTTGTTAACTATGCAAAATGTGAAGCCAACAAAACTCTGTCAGGTTGACTGACTCAACAATTTCATGAAAAATATAAACCATTCTGGTTCAATAATATATCAGAATCCTTTCTTCTGATTTCCTGAAAACTTGAATGCCTAGATCAATTTTCCAGATGACTACTTATATTATACTATCTAACACCTTTCCAATTCTTGCTCCTGTGCTCAATTCTGAGTTTTGAGTAGAAAGTTATGGTTATTTGAAAATTGTCCATTAATTTTTCTATTCACACTTCATCTTGGCGCAACTTTGCGCTATAAACATGCATTTTTGCACTTACTCCAATGGATTTTTCATAGCAGATCAAATGGGTTTCTTCATATACAAATTTTGGAGAGTATCGCCAAGTTTCACCTCTTTCTGGGTTCTGGAATGCTAGGTACAACCTGTTGAAGTTCTAGGCCAATTCATGTTTTTGGTCTGGAATGCTATAGGTACCTTCTTTTCCATATTAAACATTCTTAACAAGACCAAAAATTTAATTCAGTTCTAAGACTATCTTCTATGGTTCAATATCTTTCCATTGATTTCTCCTGCGCCTCAATCGGATTCCGGAGAAGAAATTTATGGCTCTTTGAAGTTAGTTGGGTCTTAAAATTTACCCTCCACTGTTTGTGCTATAACTTTCTCATAAAAGCTCTGTTTGACAAACAATTTAAACCATTAGAAAGATATCTCTGTGCTGCACATATAGAGTGTACCTTTTTACAATTTGTTCCCATGGTTTTTACATTGCTAAAAACGCTCTCAAGGGCCTAAAAAACGTGTTGCAAAAAGATGACGTTCAAATAGTATAAAATGTCATGAAAATTCACTAGTTTTTTGTTGTTGTTCACCATCAAAACGACTTTGCGCACATGAATTTCAACCTATACACCCATATTTAGCATGTGCAGCAACAACACAAGGTAAATCATGTCATGCGCACTTATAACCACTGTGCATCACTACTCTGTCGCGCCAATAACTAGCACGCACTGATTTTGTGTCGCGCCAATATCCACCGCGCAAAATTTTGGTTCTTGCACTATTACTTGTTGCACGCAATTTTTGTATTGTGCATTGATATTTCGCACACATTTCACTCTGTGCATTGAACCATTCCAAATTTTAATTCTCCCCATCCGCGCACCATTAACTAAACTGTCGCGGGACAACATATACTCATATTGCATGCGCACTAACCAAACTCTGCGCTCTACCAATACAGTGCACACCATGCGCGCCATTATTATGTGGGTGCACACTACACACACCTTATTGTGTGTATGCACACTGCGCAATGCTAAATTTAACGTGCGCACCCGCACACCAACATTTTCCCATGCGGCTCCAAATTTTAGCATGTGCACCCGCACACCAACATTTTTCCACGTAGCACCAAAATTTAGTGCGCGCACCCGCACACCAATATTTTTCCGCACACACGCCCGCACACCAATGTTTTTCCGTGTAGTTCCAAATTTTTACATATCACGGGATTTTTACTGTGCACCATGCATTCTTAGTGCGCCCACCTACGCACATTCATTTTTATGTGCATCGATTCCTCGTGAATTCTGCCGCAAAAATTGGGGCTTTTGTGTAACTTTTACCCAATTTACCATAGACATTTTGTAACTAGAAATTTTCTCAATTTCACCCAGATAACACCCATTCAACTTCTATAACAACAAATTGTTGTGGGTTGACATTTCTGGAACGAATTTTTCCCACACTTAATTCACGAATTGAGAATTTTAATCAACTAATTTCGCTCCATCTATCATGGTTTCACTGTAACTTCAAATTCGACCAATTCCAGGTTTGAATTTTCTAGAACAGATATTAAATAAAGAATATCTCACCGCATGGACTAATTTCTCAATTTTCCCATGAATTTAACAATAGAAATTGGGGATTTTCCCCAATTCTACGTCGTTGCTTATAAATTTTATCATGGATACTCTGCAACTTGAAATTTGGCAACTTCGAAATCAATCCTTTGTGAAATTTCGCTTCAACTCAACTTTCTCGGCCCAACAAGGCTCGGTGTTGAAAACTGAAGCTCTGATACCATATTGTAACATCCCCGGCCACCCATGTCGAGGCATGCTACTCTAGAAAATGCTTTTGTTCTCTGCTCAACATTATGTAACATACCCAACATCCAACTGAGCTATGTCACATAAATTTTTGAACTGCATGCAATTAAAACATATACATACATAACTCTTTTGGAACTTTATATATAAAACATAAACAGACAAATACATTTCGTAAATGCATGTATTCATATTGAAATAACAGTAAACATATACATGCAATACCCATAAATATAAAGACAGTTATAAGCACACATAGGATAAACCCATAAAAAAAAACACGTAAATAATAATGCAGCATGTAAATTTATCACATAATTGACACTTATCTTGGTAACAATATCACCAATTATGTGCAGACCTTCCACGAACCTCCCAACCTTAGACCACACTGCTCATCACTCTCAGCATTGTGTCACCCCCGAGATGGGACTAAACTCCACTCAGGTAAAGGGGTTCCTAACCAAGCTAATGACTCATATACAACAGGAAAGACTCTGTCACAGGTTCCCACTCAAACTAACAACCTACATTCTCTCATTCCCCACATGCCTGTCTCACCCCAGGAAGTGTGCCCCTTCTCTACTCAACATTCCTTTGGCTGCCCCAATTCCTTTCCGAGCTTCAGCAACATGCCAGACAGGAAGTCTCAGATCCCTGTAGCTGCAGTTTAGCACCTTCAAGAAATCAATTCCCAATAATTCTCCACCCATAGAGGAATTTCTCATGGGCCTGACAGCTCGCCTCTTCAATATCCCACAGGCCTGAAAACCCACTTCTTCGGTCCAACTCCCAAGCTAACCAGCTACACAAACAAGTATGGATATGGATACAGGTTCAGGTACAGTGACATGAAGGTACAAAGGATAGATCAATGAGTGTATGAATGATGGGAAATGAACTAAGTCCAAAAAATATGTCTTGCAACCAAAGAATGAAGGAGTGAGAATCAATTACCCCATCCTCCACTTACAATACCTACCTGGTGCAAGTAACCCTCACTTTGTGGGCCACCCTCCATGGGTATTGATAGTCTGATACATTGTCTTCCCCAAGTACCATGGGAAACCCCCCACATTCACCTCTGAGATACCTAGGAAAAGAAACTATAGATACCATCTAGCAGTCGACGTTCAAGTGAACAGTCAAAAATATGGATTGAACATCTGGGAAGGATAGAAAATCCCTAAGCTCCAAAATAATTTCCTCTTAGGGAGGTATGGGTACTAGCGAAATCCCCATATATGATCTATCCACTACGCTTGGTCAAGCATCGAAGGGATTATCTCCTTGAATCTTCTTCATGCGAACTCATGTTTGGATCTTTCATTAGAGGAGTTCCCTGGACAAACCTATAGGACAACTGGATTTGATTCTCCCTATCTCAAACTTCTATATTTTTTTATGGCCTTGGAAATTTATCTCTCCAATCCTAGTTAAAGGCCCTAAACCTAGACTAGTTTGTATACCCTACAAACAAAATTCTAATTTCTTTTAAATTATGCTTTAATTTTAGTGGGTGTTGTTTACTCAAAGGTTTACACACGTGAAACTTAATGATGTTTAGAGACTTAATAGAAAATGAAACACTTTTAAGAACATTGTTGTTAAGTAAAACAAACTTATTATTCAATGGAAAAGATAATGTTAAGGAATGCTTCAAAATTTCAAACTCTTTATCTTTTCAATGCAATGAAAGTAATGTGCATTTTCTTTTATATTGCTATAAAAAAACTAATGTTACTTTTGAATGCAATGCAACTATCCAAAAATAAGCAAAACTGAAATTTCGTTTTCAATGAAGCTTGTGACCAAAAATTGTGAAAATTCAAAGTTTTCAAGAATACAAGCATGATTATAAAATCAATACACAAAGAAGAAAAGTATGCTCAAAAATAAATTTTATTTCCAGTGAAAGACAGAGGTAAAGAATGAAAAAATAAAATCACTAAGCAAACTCTCTATTTTGTTTTCTTGTTTTAAAGCAAAATAAGAAAATGAAAAACTAAAATATTTTTTCTTTTCAATAAAAAACAAGAAAAATGAAAATGAGAAGCAACGAGAACTAACCAAACATATTTATACTATAAGGAGAGTTAACAAAACAACTCCAAATAGAAAATACCAAGAAAAAAACTATTAAACTACTCACACAACTTGAAGAAGAAAAACAAAGAAACCGGTTCTTTTTTATTTTCTTTATAACAACATCTAACATATAAGACTTATATAACTAACAGTAGGCAAACAAGAGTCAAATGACCCAAGAAAGATCCAAAGAACCAATCCCAACACCCCATAAAGATAAAGAAGAGTAAAAACCATTTCTTTGAATATGTACACAACTATGTATAAGGAAAAACACATATGTATGTGACTATCTCAAAGCAAAAGCACATATGTATGCCACTGTTTGCACATAAAAGTGTGTATATGACTCCAAAACTTCCATAAAATACTGAAAGTGAATGCCAACACTTATATACTAACCCATAAAGGACATAAGTCCCCAGTATGGTCACCAATTATGTTACGAGAAAAATCCCTATGGCTATGAGTCAAAGCCACAAGAGAGCGATGATCGCTTAAAGATCAAACCACATCCCAAACAAGAGTCAAATGACCCAAGAAAGATCCAAAGAACCAATCCCAACACCCCATAAAGATAAAGAAGAGTAAAAACCATTTCTTTGAATATGTACACAACTATGTATAAGGAAAAACACATATGTATGTGACTATCTCAAAGCAAAAGCACATATGTATGCCACTGTTTGCACATAAAAGTGTGTATATGACTCCAAAACTTCCATAAAATACTGAAAGTGAATGCCAACACTTATATACTAACCCATAAAGGACATAAGTCCCCAGTATGGTCACCAATTATGTTACGAGAAAAATCCCTATGGCTATGAGTCAAAGCCACAAGAGAGCGATGATCGCTTAAAGATCAAACCACATCCCAAGAATGCAATCAGAAATCAGTAACTAAATTGATCAAATAACTAACTACTGATAATGAATGAAGGGAAGAATCTTGGATGTCCTATGTCTGATGATGATCCCAAGGATGAAATTTTTCATGCTCCTTCAAAGTTACTCCTTTGTCAACCTACAAAACATTCCAGTGAAAAACTACAAAGGACAATCATTATACCATAACTAACTTCTATGAATTTGATCAAAAACAAAAATAATTGCAACAATTAGTATTCTAAGTAACGAGATATTCAGACATGGTAATCATCTACAAAGAACACAATAATTTCGAAGGAAACGGGTATCGTTATTGATTCACAACAAAATTTAGGTAGTTATCACCTGCACCTATTGTGGTACTGCTCCTCGAACAAAATCTAGGTCCCTCCACCTAGGGCACTGACTATAATATGAACCTATGACTCCAATGCTCAGACAATCTTGGTCAGATACAAGAAGCATGAAAAAGATTGGAAACAAGGGTTTCCAGGTCTAAGGACATGAATCGATAGTGGAAATACAAGGGCTTCCAAACAAAGCGGGAAATAGCCAACGCAACTTTTCTTCAAGAATGATAGTCTTCTCCTCATGGATTATGCTCAATTTATACCATCTCCAAGTGGTTGGAGTGGTTATAATTAGTTATGTATGGGAATTAGGGGTTAAAAACTGAGTAAACTCATGAACCTTGCTAAAAAATGTGGAAATTATTTTTTTTGAGAAAATAAATAAGATGTATGCAACTTTCTTTGGAGAAAAACGAGTATATGTGTCTTGCATAGTTGTTAGGGTGGGTACAAGTAAAAAAATATTGTTTTTTGAATAATATCGAAGAGGTAAAAGGGATTGATGTTTGCTAGTAGGACAAGGAAAAGGCCAAACAAGTCATCAATGCATATGTGGTGGCAATTGATTTTATAACAATATCTGCATTGCATGCAAATAATTTAAAGACATTTGGATAATCATTAAACAAACAGAATATCTAATCTAATGTTTTCAAACATGTAATATGCTAGTTAATGTAAGACAACTCATTGGATTTTGTCATCCCTATTACATATTTATCAACATAGATCCATCTTATCCCTAGATCTAGAAAACATTGGCCAAATAATTTTAACTAAAAACTATTTTGAAATATTAAAAATGATACGTTGCTGTCACACTTGCAACATAATAAAATTGCAATTTAAAAAAAAAAAAAATTAACTAAATATTTAAAGAATGTTCACAGTCTCTCCACTCACACATCAACATGATGGATAAAGAAACCACTCTTCAACTTCTTATTGTGTTTTGAACTTCTCCATGAGCCAAATTGTTGTTTGAAGTGGGGTGTTGTAGGTAGCAATCCACATCTCTAGATCAACCCATTGAGAGTACCCATCATGAAAAGGGCATGTAGCTCCATGGTAGAGTATCTCACTAGTTGGGAGAAGATTTTGGGTGTGATTCCTAGCATGTCCAAAAATGTTACAGAAAATGCATTGAATATGATGACCTCAATGCCCTACTGCATTCAAGGGTTGTGGATATTATTCCCTTCAATTTCAAATATTTTTCTTCTTGAAATAAGGATACGATCTACAAAAAAAATTGAGTGTATGGTTTGCTTATGTGGTCTTCTGATATTTTTTTAGAGAAGAATTGTTGTTAATATTGCAATGAATGAAAGGATTTAATGTTCCCCACACAATGATCATTTTACTAGAGCATTCATTGATTATCTATACTAATAAATCACATAATACCTACTTAACTATTGTCATACATAGTATATTTTCCATGTGTCAGGGTTTGGGACCTCTCATATAAAGGATATTAATATATTATCTTCATTGTCCAACCAAACTCCTACATAAAACTAATCTATTTGATAATTCCTTTGAGAACACCTATTACATTTAGCTTACAAGTTTCATTTGGTACTAGTTCACATTACATTGATTTCTCTTTTGATATCTTTGGAAGAATTTTCTATCAAACACCATACCCATGATGCTTAGATTGTCTTCTTTGTAACAATTCTTTTTTTTGCATTTGGGTAGTCTTGATTTTCTTTTGATAATTCAGGTATCTAGAAGATGATGATGGAATCATAAAATATTTTGAGGCATTTCACTTACACTTTCCAAGAGATGTTTCCATACATGATTTCTATGTGTTTTTTTATGAGCAGAAGGATTTACTTCTTTCATTACCATTCCAACATTGATGAGGAAAGGGATGTCCTCACAAGCTCAGGAATAGAAGAGTCATCAAATTATTTATCATCATTTGCATTTTTAATCCCTAGACTTTTGATGTTTGGTAGCATCAAACAAGTATTTCTACACATGTCTAAATGTCTAGACATGTGGAAATCCTCCAAAGCCTTCTACCTTGATACTTTACTTTAATTAATAAAGGAATTTTTAAAGTAAAGTGATTTTATTAATTAATTGAGTTATTTAAGGAAATGCTAAAAATAATTAGAGTTTAATCTTAGCCATTGATCTCAAGTGTGGTGAAAACTATTCTCAACCATCAATCACTTTGGAGATTAGGGTTAGGCTGTAACTCAATATTATAAAAGAAAGGATAGGGTGAAGGAGAACACATAGAGAATTGAACGCTTGACACTTGATTAGAGTAGAGAAGGAATTTTTCTCAGAGGGTTAGATCACAAAGGACTATGATTCAAGGAGATCTTGGATAGGTGGATAAGGACTTCCATCTAGAGATAAGGTCAAGGAGAAGAGAGAATAGAGGCAACCACAAGTGGGTTTCAACAAAGCAAAGCCACGAGAAAGGGTCGAGTTGTATGGAGTTTGATGTACATTCCTTGAGGTCATGTACACAGGTTTCAGTGGAGACAGACATGTATATATGGGTTTACTTAAGGAAAGTTTTGTACACCTTGAAAATCATGTCATATATGGGTCGTACAATAGAGAAGACTTTGCCAGGTTTTTATGCAATTGTATTTCTCTCAATGAGTCATTAGCCATGTTACGAGAGCCCTGATTTTATCATAATAAAATCATCTCAGTATCGGTTTTCCCTTCGAGCATTTTCCAAAGGTATCTACCCAAAACATTTGGTGTTTATGTGTGCATGATTTGGTTTCTAGTATTGCTTCCACTATCTTTCTTTGAGTTGAATATTCCAGCAGTGTATTTTTATTTTGTGAGCTACTAATATAATTTGCAGTAAGGAAATCACTAGATAACAAGATACTTGGTGTTGGGATATGAATATTTCAACATGGTATCGCAACAGTCACTTTGAGAGGAATCCAGATCTCAGATCCACAGCAGTTGATAGCATATCTATCATATCTATAGGATATTGTAGCAAATACATAACCAACAAGAAGAAATCAAAGGATGGATTTCAGGGAAACAGTCATACTGAGCTAGAACTAGGGTTTTTCATATTTACAGAGTTGTACACAGGTTGCAAAGGGAACAAGATCGTGCATACATGGGTATTTTTGGAGACATTCATGTATACATAGGTTGCATTAAGCACACGATTGTGCATATGTGGGTTTCAATAAGAAGAGTCATGTACATATGTGGGTTCCAATGGTGACATGTGCATTTAGGTTTGTACAGGTCAGTACAATGGAAGTTTCAGCATTAGGTTATTCCATGGTAGTTTATCTGGTCTAAGGGATGGAATTAGCACCTCTGAGAGTTGAATATAGATTGGATAGAGCATACAACTTCCTATGTTGGAAAGAAATATTTACTTTGGAATTAAAGGAGTATGACCTTTAGGAGTTAGTGGACAAACTAGTTTCTCCACCGACAAATATGACAACTTTGGAAGCTCACGAGAAGAAGAAGATCAAAGCAAAGAGGGTTACCTTGGATTCAGTGAAGGATCATCTAATTCCTCACTTATCCAAGAAGAATATGGCCAAAGAGATGTTTGATGCCTTGGTAGGTTTATTCCAGACCACTAACATGAATAGGAAAATGATCTTAAGAAATAAACTCATATCGGTGCAGATGTCTATCTCTTACATTGTTACTAGCTATTTCATGAGGATCACACATGTGTGTGATAATATTGCAGCCATAGGGGAGAAAACAGAGGATGCATATCTTGTGAATGTGGCATTGAATGGTATTCCCAAGTCTTGGGAATCATTTTTCAAGGGAGTCTAGGCTTAGGAACATCTCCCATATTTGAAGATACTTTGGGATTATTGCATCCAGGAAGAGACTCAGGAGGAGTCTAAGAGAAGTAAGAAAGGAAGTAGTGATGATAACTTGGCCTTTGTCAGTAAGACAAGGAAGGGAAAAGGAAAGAGTTCTAGATAGAAGGGTAATAATGATGGAGGATCATCATAGCCAGGGAAGAAGAAGGACTTAAGTAAAATCAAGTGCTTCTCATGTCAAAAGAGTGGAAATTTTTCATCTCAGTGTCTATATAATAAGAAGGGTAAAGGAAAGACACAAACACCAACATTAGTATATATGCAATTTGATGAGTTTTCACTAAATTTTGAGAAGGATTTCTCACTCGTTTCTTGCCTTTCTTCTAGTACAACTATGTGGAGTGTGTGGTTCTTAGATAGTTGTGCATCTCGTCATATGAAAGAACCACGAGAGATATTTAGTAATCTGATGGAGAGGGACTCATATGTTCATGTGGATCTTGGTGATGATGACAAGTATGAAATCAAGGGAGAGGGAACAATTACATTCTATCTTGAGTAAGGATGTTCATTAGATTCCCAGGATGTGCTTTACATACCAGGATTGAAGAAGAATTTCCTCTCAGTCTCAACTATAGAGGACAAGGGTTTTGTGATTACTTTCGAGAGAGGGAAAGTACTCATACATCTAGAGAAAGATATCCTAGACATAGTAGTGGTCATTGGGGTTAGAGAGGGAACTTTATATAGGTTGAAGGGAAATCCTGTTTAGGCTTTGGTACACGAAAAATACAACCTATGTGAGCTTTGGAACATGAGTTTGGGACACATACACTACATGGAATTGTCTATTTTGAGGGGTTTTTTTATAGGTCTTTCATAGTTTAGTATTGAGTAGCAAGGAGTGTGAAAAGGGTGTGCACTTGGAAAGAATGCCAAGGTTGTTTTTCCAAGAAACGAGAGTAGGTCAAAGGGGATATTAGATCTTATACATTTATATGTGAGTGGGATAATGTCAGTAGCATCAATACAGGTGTCGTCATACTATGTGGTGTTTATTGATGACTTTTCCATGAAAAACTTAATCTTCTTTATGAAGACCATTGATGAGTTATTTAGTTAGTTTCAAGAGTTTAGAGATCAGGTACAAAGCCAAACATGGAATAAGATCAAGGTATTGAGGTCAGATAATGCGGGAGAGTACACCTCCAATGACTTCAAGTATTTCTGCAAGGAGGAAGGGATCAAGAGCGAGATGACAATCTCATACAACCCCTAATAGAATGGGGTTGTAGAGTGAAAGAATCAATTCATCATCATTTTTTCCAGGGATATGATACATGACCAGAAGTTTCATATGCTTCTTTGGGAAGAGGCATGTAACAAGAAAATATATGTTCAAAACTAGATTCCTCACAGGATATTGGGGGATAAGACTTCAGAGGAGGAATTCTCAGAGGTGAAGCCAGGGATAGGAAATTTTATGATCTTTGGTTGTCCATTCTACATACATGTGCCTGTGGAGAAGAGGATTAAGTTTGAGCCTTCAAGACAGAAGGGTATATTTGTGGAGTACAATGAGTCCTTAAAGTCTTATAGGATATTCATTCCAATGCAGTGGAAGAAAGTTGTGAGAAGAGATGTTAAGTTCGAGGAGAACTTGGCATCTAGGAGATATCAGGATTCATTAATAGTGATTGAGGATGAGGAACAATAAGATCCAAAGGATGAGCAGTAGTCAACAGTTCAGACTTTAGGTGGGGAGGAGGAGTTAGCCCCTTCCACTCCTGTCATGAGACCCAGGTGGTTATTGTAAACATTGAGGGATGTTGTTAAGGCTCCTAGGAGTGTGTTCAGAGAGTGAAGTCCTATGAGAAGGTTTCTGAACTATATGGTGTTTATGAGTAGCATCATTGATATTGTTCCTTCGAGTTTTGAGGAAGCACTAGATCAGAAGGTATGCAAGGATGCCATGGTAGATGAGTACACCTCTATTGTGAGGAATGATGTTTGGTACATAGTGTTGAGATTGGAGGGGAAGTCAATTGTGAGTTCTAGGAGGCTCTACAAGATCAATCATGCTACATATGGTAGCATAAAGAAGTTCAAATTAGGTTTGTGGCGAGATGGTTCTCCTAGAAAGAGGGAGTGGACTATGAGGAGAAATTTTCTCCAATCGTCGGGTATGCTTCTATTCAAGCCGTTATTTCTATTGCTTTAGTTATGGGGTGGAGGATACATCAAATGGATGTGAAAACATCTTTCCTCAAAGGGATAATTGAGGAAGAAGTATAAGTAGAGAACCCTCAGATCTTTGAGGTACATGAGAGGGAGTCTCATGTGTGTAGGATTAATAAATCCTTTTACAAACTCAAAGAGGCACCCAGTTCATGGTATTCTAGTATTAATGGATACTTGTAAAGTGTGGGATTTACCAAGAGTGAGGCAGATCCTAAATTGTACTTCATACTTGTTGGGGTGGATCCACTCATCTTGGTTTTGTAATTAGATGATTTATTTTTCATAGGTTCATAAGATCTTATTAGAGGGTGAAAATCATATTTGGCTATTGAGTTTGAGATGAAGGACATTGGATTGATGTGTTATTTATCGGGGTTAGTGGTATGGAAGGTATAGATAGAGATATTCCTTGGTCAAGGGAAGTACACAAGTGTGATATTGAGGAGATTGAGGGTGGAGGAATATAGACTGATGACTACACCTATGGTTAGCAATCTGAATAAGGTTATCACTTTATATTCAGAGTTGGTGGATTCTAGGATATATAAGAAGTTGATAGGATCCTTGATGTATTTGGTCAATATCATGCTAGATATATGTTTTGTTGTGAACACCTTGAGTTAGTCCATGGTGGATCTGATGCAGGTGCATTGGATAACAACAAAGCATGTGCTCAAGTACTTAAGAGGTACAGTGGAGTATGGGTTGAGGTTCCTTAGAGGAGATGGAGTGGAATTGTAGAGATATATTGACTTAGATTGGGCAGGGAGTGCAGTAGACAAAAAGAGGACCTCGAGGTGTTGTTTCATCTTGGGAACAACAATGATTGCTTGGCTCAATAAGAAGAAAACTTGTGTAGCACTCAATTCAATAGAGGCTGAGTATATGGCAGAAAGTATGGCTAGCTATGAAGCCATTTGGATTCACAAATTAATTACATGTTTATTTGATCAGGAGTTGGAGCCTGCGATGATATATTGTGATAATTAAAGTTGTATCAAACTCTCAGAGAATAAAATATTCCATGATAGGTCCAATCATATAAATATTATATATCACTTTTTTCCAGATAGAATCCAGAAGGGAACAATGAAGCTTCAGTATATTTCCACAGATGAGCATGTTGCAGATATTTTGACCAAACTCTTGGTGAAAGGGAAGTTTGTGTTCTTCAGAGAAAAAATTGGAGTGGTGTAGAATACCTTCCTCCCTAAGAGGGAGTGTTGATGTTTAGTAGAATCAAACATGTATTTCTACACAGGTCTAAGTGTTTAAATGTGTGGAAATCATCCAAAGCCACTTTGAGAATTTATTTTAATTAAATGAATTATTAAAGTAAAGTGAAATTATTAATTAATTGAGTTATTTATGGAAGTTATAAAAGTAATTAGAATTTAATCTTATCCTTTGATATCAAGTGAGGTGAGAAGTAATCTCAATCATCAATGACTTTGGATATTAGGGTTAGGTCATAACTCAAGATTATAAAAACAAGGCTAGGGTGAAGGAGAAGACACTGAGCATTGAACACTTGACACTTGATCAGAGAAGAGAAGGAATTTTTCTAAGAGGTTTGGATCACAAAGGATTGTGATCCAAGGAGATCTTGGATAGGTGGAGAAGGAATTCCATCTAGAGATCAAGGCAAGGAGGAGAGAGAATAGAGGTAGTCACAAGTGGGTTCAAGTAGATCAAAGCCACAGAAAAGGGTAGAACCATACATATTTTTTCGTACAATCCTTGAGTTCATGTATGTGGGTTTCATTGGAGACATTCATGTGTACATGGGTTTACTTAAGGAAACGCGTGTAGACCTCAAAAATCATTCTAGATATGGGTGGTATAGTGAGAAAACTTTGTCAAGTTTTTCTGCAGTTGTATTTCTCTCAGTGGGCCATTATCCCTATTATGGGAGCCATGCTTTTATCATAATAAAATCATCTCAGTACTAGTTTTCCCTCTGGGGTTTTTCTAGTAGAATCTACCCAAAAATATTGGTGTTTATGTGTGCATGATTTGGTTTCCAGTATTGCTTCTGCTATCTTTATTTAAGTTGAATATTCCAATAGTGTATTTTATTTTGTGGGATGCTAATCTGATTTGTAGTAAGGAAATAACTAGATAATAAGATACCTAGGTGTTGGGGTAATAGTATTTCAACATAGAAAAATCCCCATGTAAATCCCTAGATGATGAATTATTATATTTCTATTGTTATATTAATGTTTTTGACTAGACTCTTTATTTGTAATTGTACCATGTAATCTCATCTTGAACATTTGTTCTATTGTAAAAAAGGAGGTTTCCCCCTCAAAGAGGCATATATTTCATGTGTATACCTATTTCTCAAGGTGTTGAGTTACTTCCCTCTATTTTTTCAACCTATTTTGGTGTTTGTGGTCTAACATTGGTTTTTAGAGCATATGATCATGGGGTTTTGATCCTTCAGACGGGTCATCTTGGCATTTTTTCTATAAATTTTTTCGATGAAGTTTTAGACTGTGAAATTTGAAAAGTTTGAAAACTTCACTCATTCTTGTCATTTTATTTAGATGGGAACAATTGTTAAAATCCAATTAGGTTTGTTTAAGGGGATTTAATGTGTGATATATACTTCACATATTGCACTAACTAACCATTAGAATTAGTTCTAATTTGATGGTGTGTGGAAAATATTGGAAGGAACATAGCTACTGGGTTTTACAAGATTGGGGATGGGAATGGGTGCACTAGTTTTAGAAGTTGGGACATTGAGTCTAGGCTTAAAGAAGATTGTGATTAGTAGTTTCACCTTTGACTGTTGTATTCTACATGAAAACAAGGAAACCCACTTGTTTATGATCCACAACATGTCAATTGTAAAGGTGAGTATATTGCCGTTCTTTTGGTCTTTATACTTTAAAGAAGCAATTTATATTTTATATTGAATGCATTCTCACTATTTTTTTTTGTTACACTTTATGAACATGATTTTAACTACATAGTATTGGATCTCAATGAAAACCATGTACTTTGGTACATTAATTGATTAGATTGGGTTACATTTGAACTTTTTGGTTTTGTTATTTGAATGGAATTACTTTAATAAACTATACTTGTTAAGCCCTAAATAGTGGCACATTACCCCTTAATTAGGGCATATTACATTAGTAATGTTATTTTATTTATGTCGGCTTGGGTCCATTAGTTGTAATTGTACCTCCTAGTCTCCTATATATACCAAGGAGATATTTTCATTTGGAATCATCTTGTATCTGGAAATCTATGTGGTGTATAAGGAGGTTGCCCCCTCGAAGAGGCTTATTATCTTAAATTCTCTCTTTTTCAAGGCATTGAGTACTTATTCTGAGGTTTTTCTATGCTATCTTGGTATTTGGTTTCTAACAATCTCAATTTGTGCTAAATCAATGCCCATTACTAGTTATTTTTGTATATTTACATTCAATTTACAACCTTCTTTCTATATGTGAAATAATTTATTGTTTCCCTATGAATTTTTCTATTACTAGTCTCTAATTTTATAGCATAAAATCCCAACACCTTGGATTTGTAGAGAAACAAGTGTTGTTGGGATTTTTTGGTTTTCTTCATAGACAACATTATTTTACACATGTTACCTTTAAGGGTATGGAACTATGACTTGATGTGTAGTAAAATTAGGGAAAATGGTCACTTTTAGCCATTAAATATTTATTATGTTAAATTTGGCTTGTGCTATTACTAGGATCTAACTTTATAGCATAAATTTTATGAACCAAGTTCCCCAAATAACATAAAAATCAAAAGAAGAATAAAATTCACACCTTTAGAGTGATAATGATTCAATGAAGAAGAAGCCACTTCGAGGGAGCAACCTCCCTTTACAATATATCCAATGCACAAGATAAGATGCCTATACAAACAAATTTCATTCATTATGAATAGGAGACAAAGTGAGCATGATGTAATCTACCACTAAGCTAGCCTAACCATAGTTAATATACTAATAATGAATGAGGGTTAGAGACTTAACATGACCCCCTCTTTAAAAACCTTTTCCCTCAAAGCTTGTAATTGAAGGTGTTTCTTCATGAATTTCTCATTTTCACATATAGCTTCTTTTGGAGGCATATTCTTCCACTCGATTAGGTACTCCACAATGGTTCTATTATGAAGAGATTAAAAACATTGATCAATAATATTTTATAGTTCAAGAATCAAATTTCCTTATTCATATAATTCTAGAAGTTCCAACTACAATGTTATAATTTGTCCCAAAATAGTTTTTAGGAAAGATACATGAAAAACCTTATGAATGCTAGAAGAAGGAAATTCTTACTCATAGGTCACTTCTCCAATTTTGTGAAGAATCTTGTAGGGTCTGTAAAATTTTTGAGTTGGTTTTTAATTCTTCTTTTGTTTAAGAGTAGATTGCTTATAAGGTTGTAGTCTCAAAAATACCCAATCACCCTCCTCCAATTGTATTTCACTTCAATGTTGATCTACTTGTTGCTTCATCCTGTTCTAATCCATTTGAATGTTTTCTTTAAGAATTTTCAAAGTTTATTTAGTATTTTCCATATGTAATTTTATTGCATGTACTTTGGATTGGTCCTGCAAAAAGAATGAGCTACTAGGATTTGAATATCCATAAAGAGATTTAAATGGATACATATTAATAGATGTGTGATAGGCGGTATTATATTACCGATCTATCAAAGGAATCCACTTCACCAATTAGGATTGTTTGTCTAAATAATAACAATGAAGAAAACCCTCTACACATTTTTTACCTATTTTTAATTTACCATGATTTTGTGGATGATATGTTGAACTCCTAGCTAGTGTTGTTTCCCTCATCTTCCATAACTCTTTCCTAAAAATTATTGTGAATTTTGGATCTCTGTCACTTCCTTTATGAACACTTCCACCACCTGGGTTGCAATGATATATACTTTGAATTCCACAAAAATGTGCATATTTTGTGAGTCTATACACAACCATAGAAATGGCATCCTTACCTTTTGATTTTGGTAAACCTGTAATGAAGTCCATTGATATCTCTTTCCACATTTGATTAACTATGTGTAAAGGTTGAAGTAACCCTTGAGCCTTGATTGTATCTCCTTTATTCCTTTGGCACACCTGTCATTCTCTTACAAATTTTTGAATATCTTTCTTCATTCCTTCCCCCAAAAATTATTTTTTATACTTTTATATGTTTGAAGGAAAAACCTAAATGTTCTACCATTAGAGAGATACAAGAATCCCTTAATATTTGTTGCTTCAATGTTAATTGAGGGAATACAAATATTTTAACCTTGTACCAAAGGATATCTCTCTTCCACTCCCAATGTTTCCCTAGATCTCTTCCTTAATTTTAGACATTGCATTTTATGTCTAGTGCTATTGTCTTCTTGCTACTCATGGTGAGCTGATTCCAAACACACAAAAATAGAAGATGCAATGGAACAGAAAATGGAGGTTTCTTATATACTATAAAGAGCATTTACTACCACATTGTCCTTCCCCTTTTTGTAGATTATTCAAAACCAAACCCTTGCATTTTTTCTACCCATTTTTGTCTCTTCTGACAACAATCTTTGCTCGAAATTTACTTTAGAATTCCATCGTCTATCTTGACTTTAAAATTCCTCCCAATGAGATATTGTCGTCATTTTCTATTGCATGTAAAATTGCCACCATTTATTTTTCATATGTAGATTTCACCAAGTCTTTTCCCTTGAATTGTTTGCTTTCAAAATCCAACAATATCCTTTCTTTCATTAATAATACTCCAATTCCTTGGCCTAATGTATCATATTTGACTATGAATGTTTTACCAAAATCAGTTGCTACCAATATTGGTGTAGAATACATAGCATATTTTAAGAGCGAGAATGCTAATGTATCCTTGTCATTCCATACAAATGAATTTTTATTCAAGAGAGATGTGAGTGGGCCTATAATGTGTGCATAATCCTAGACAAAAGTCTTGCAATTTGCACAATTAACATTACACATTATTACATTGCACCGAAAGAATTGCTCGGGTCACAAGGGGAGTGGAACCCCCCCTGTACAAGGGGGTTCGGGGGGGGTTTCAATTTTGGGTGGTTTTGTCCATTTTAGGTCGTTTTGTCACATAGTTTTTCGACCCATGGTTTTCTAATTTTGGTTAAGGAATTAAGGTTGTAATCTAATCTAGGTCAATGGATTAGGGATTTTGGATGCCACAATATCCTATATATTGTATTGCAATGGTGAAATTAATACATTGAGAGTTACATGTGTGCATCTAAACATTTTGTTGGTTCTCTTGGTTAAGAGTTTCGAGGGTAAATTTTTGAGTACTATGTGTGATTTCTATCATTTTTGTTATGTTTTATAAAGAATTTGTATGTGCATTACTATACTATAAATGTATAAAACCTAGATTTGGTGTTAGAGAAGTTATTGGATTAAATGGGACATCTTTGTTTCTAAGGGTTCAATTCTCTTGGGTTTGTGATAAACCTGTTTTCAATGGGAGATCTGCAGTGGTGAAGAAAATGCAAGCAATTATAAAATTGAGATAGAGAAATTTAATGGAAAAATCTTTGAGCTTTGGAAGTTGAACATGGAGGATATTTCGGTAGATAAATAACAATGGGTCACTATGGATCCTAGTACTACACCTACGAGTATGTTGATGGAATATTGGATGAAGTTTTAATATAGGAAGGAAAAGAGCTTAATATGGTTGTGTCTTTCAGATTCATTGTTACTGAATGGCTTGAGAGAAGCTAAAACCAATGAGTTATGGGATAATTTAGGGGTTTTGTATCAGTCTAAGTCCCTTGTAAAGAAAAATTTCCTTCTAAATAAGTTGTACCTCCTAAGGATGAATGACAAACACTCAGGGACAAAGCATAGAAATGCCATCAATACTGTTGTAATTCATTATTTGTCTGTGGATATTAAAATTTCAAATGAGGATAAGTGCATTAGTTTACTATTTTCATAACTTGATTTGTGGGATAGTGTTGGATGTATGGGTTGACTCGGGTTCTACCTTAGTTCTCCAACAAAACCATTTTCACCAACAGCCCTTCTGGTAAACTAGAAGGCTACACCGTGCACAATGTTGTCTCACCCAAGATGGCTTATGGATGACTGCAGGATGGAGATGTTTGCAGTCATGGAAGGGATTGGGGATGTTCTTTTTACTTTTACTTCTACTTTAACATGCATTATCCCATAATATCCATTAGATATACTATAATATCCATGCAATAACATCCATTATGCATAATTATATTAGTGTGCACTATAAATAAACCTTAACATATGCATTCATCTAACCATTCATTTATTATAAAGCATATAAAATGAACACATCACACTTAAGGACACCATTTTTACCGTGGTTCACCCCCCGGGGTACGTCCACAAAAATCTTCTATTATTTCTTATTCTTCATCAAAAAGGTTATACGTTGCATGCATTACATCGTAAGTTATGAATGGTGAGGCTGACCAACATCACACCAAGCTCTATAGCTTATGACCCGGCCCTCAGTTACAACTCAACACTGACTCCATCAGATCTCCTCATCTCTCAACACACAAATATTCAGACTCAAAAGGTGCTCCAAGAGCTTCACTCATGCAAGAGTGTTAATGACTTACTTCACCCAATACTTCTGAATCTACCTCATACATCTTCTATTTATATTACAAAATGGGTAAAAATCCTTACATTATGACTCAAAACCCTAATCCTAGGTGGACTCAACTTATCCACTTTCCAATTGCCTTATGCGCGGTTGGTCTCTATTCTTTCTTTGTCTCTATTTTGATCTTCCTTATTTCTCGATGCACTTCTTCCTTTTCCCTTTTGTCGTGCTAGTCTTCCTTCTTTTATGGCTCGTGTTGTTTCTTTTTTCCCATTATGCCTTGTTTACTATGCTTAACTCCCAAAATTGCCTACTCCAACAGGTCCCCAACACTAATATTTGGCTCATCTCGAGCCACTTAGGTAGTGTGTGCCCTCTGTATTGATTTCTCCAACTCCTAGAGCCTCTTTTCTAGTTCATCCACTTGTTTCTTGGCCTACGCACTTTTCTTTGTCAAGGTCTCCACGACCTACGTTGTGGCATGCCACTTCAGCACTTGTATGCCTTCTAAGTATGTCTTTCCCATTCTGGATTTCCCTATTTCCAGTGTTGTTAGTATTTTTTCTACTTGCTCTTGTAAGGGATCCAACTGATCGTGTTTGGTTTGTCATTCCTCCTAGATTGTTTTTGTTTCTGCTTGTAGGTTTTCATCTCCTGCATGGCCCTCATCTCCTGTGCAGCCCTCATTCTCTCCGAGATAGGCATTGTCTTCTTCCATTTCTTTACATCCTAGACTATTGCATTCAACTTTTCTTCTTTCTAATCAAATTGTTGGATCCCTTCATCTTCTTTTAGGCTTGTCCAAAGTTGTGCGGTCCTCTCATAAAGTTATTCTATTTCTTTGACTTTCCAATGCCAAAAGGTTTACTTGTTATGTTGCTTGCAGTTCCCTTTCTGACATGACTTATGGAAGTGTGGTTGGTGTTAGCTTTCTGACCAACTCTACTATCTCATGTTTGTATTCCTCCATTGTCTGTGCTATCGTCTTCAACTTTTCTTCTCTGTTGATTTCTTTTGCGAGTGCGTTGTCCAAAATTGTTTGGAATACTTCTTCAAGTATTTTTTTCCAATCTATCTACGTATCATTTTTATTCCTCATGTTCTATCCATACTTCTATAAGAAAAGTCTCTAATACCTCCTTGGCTACCTTATTTGTCTCCAGGTTTTGTGCATTTTTCTATGCTATGTATTGAAATTATTTTGTAACACTGACTTGTAGCTGATAGAGCACTTTCGTTGGTATCTTAGCGAATACTAGTTCTAGATGTTCCACATCCTTGACCTGCCTCTATGCCATGTCTTGATCAATTTGCAACATATGTTTGGTGAGGCTAAATCTTTAGCTTAACAATGTTGTTAGCTGCACTATCTCCTCTTCATTCTGTGCTAACATGGGTTGTACTTGTGTTGTTTGTTGTTGTGTTGTTCCGTCATGCCATGCCTTGGTAAATAATATCTTCTCTAAGACCTGTTTGACCTCTGTCATTTCTTGCATTATCCTTTCCCTTTGTTTTTCTTCCTCCTCATATTCTTTGGTGGCACAGTCTTGTACTTTCTCCATGAGTACTAATTCTACATCGTCCTCTGTTATGGTGTATTTTGGAACTGCCTTGTGTGCCTTCATTTTCTTGTGCACTCCCCCTAATTGAACAATCATTCTCTTTGGTGGCCTCTACTGTGTGGGCTCTATTGTGCCTCAGGTATCTGTTATACTTCCTCTTGGTTGTCCCTCCTACACGGGTATGTTATCCTTCCTTTGTGGCATGCCATTATCAATTTATGTGCGGTCCTTTTGTTGTGTGACTAGCTTGGGGATAGTACTCTTCTTTGTTGTTGCACTCCCCCCTGTTGGCTTCATGCAACCTATTGCATCTCTTGTATTTGTTGCTAGGGTACCCTTCCTTTGTGATGAGCTTGCTTCTGATGGTTTTTTTTCCTTTTTTGGTTGCTTGTCCTTTGTTGACGGCTTGTCCTTTGGTTGTTCTACTGGAACCTTCCATTCTTCTTGTCAATATTTCATTCCCATTGGACTTCTTCTGTCATGACGCAGTATCTCATTTGCAATCACTCCTTCTTTGGATCCCTTTTGGCATGGATCCACATATTATGCCTTGATTATTTAAAATTTTCTATCATTTTGTACTCCTCCACCACCTCTAATGGGATCCTCCAAGTTTTTTCCACCTTTTCTTGGATTTCTTCAAGGTATGTCTTGAATATTCTGGCATTTGTCTATCTTTATTTTGCGACAATTGTGTGCCATAATTATTCATACTCTGTTGCACGACACCTTCCAGTTCTCTAATAAAACATGGTGTATTTAGGTTGCTTCCAACCCACTAAATCATTCAATATAATGAGCCATGAGTAATGAAACTATTTTGGTTGATAGTTTACTCATGCTACCCTTCTTGGGCTGACCCAGGTTTAGGTCCACTAGTTTCCAACAAAACCCTCCTAAA
>JASDQU010244855.1:75665-92808 GCA_032191745.1 Picea mariana
ACATGAGAGTATTTATCAGCAATCTCAGCTTGTTGATTTTCTGAGTTTATGTTCATGAAATTAACCCCTAAAGCCTTGCAATTTGATTCAACCAGTAGCCTATCTAAACCTTGGACTTTTACCAATTTAGTGGGCTTCATTTCAAGGTCAAATTAAATAATTTTAGCAATCCATTTGCTTCTCTTCCTATCTATGTTAGGATGGATCAATATCTCTTTTATTGAGGCTGAGGGGACATATGCAAAAATCTTTGGATGCAGAACATAGATCATGAAGGCTTTTAGAGCTTTGACCAAAGCATATTCTTGCTTCTCCATGATATCATATCCCATTTCTTCATCCTTCAAGGCTCTACTGAAAAAGGAAATAGGCTACTCTAACCCCTCTATTTTTTTCTGTAGCAAAACAGTGGCCAATGTATCAGATGAGGCAAAAGAAAATATCAAAAATTTCTTGGAATAGTCAAGGTTGATGAGCACAAGTGCTTCAACCAAAGCCCTTTTTATTTGGCCAAAATAATTTCTAGACACAGCAGTCCATTTTACCTCGCTTCCTTTCCTAAGCATGATTGTAATGTGCTTAACCAACTCAAAAAAAATAGAGATGAACCTTATTAGAAAATTGATTTTTTCCAAGAAATATTGAACCTCTTTCTTGGATCTAGGAAAATATACGAATTGGATGGCCTCTACATTGCTTGGATCAATTCTTACCCCTTATGCTGACACAATATGCCCCAATAATTTTCCCTCCTTCATAGCAAAGAAATATTTCTTAGGATTGAGGGAGATACCAAACCTGTTGCACTTTAGGAAGACCTTCTTTAAATGATGAAAATGCTCTTTGTCAGACTTTGAGAACATTGTAATTTCATCCAGATAGATGACTACAAATTTTTCTTTCTCCCCAATGAAGGCGATGTCCATGGCTCAATGGAAGGTGGATCCTGCATTCATAAATCCAAAGGGAATTTTAGCATACATCAATGTGCCCCAAGGAGTAGTGAAGGCTATATTATCTCTTTCTTAAGGTAGGATAGAGATCTGTTTGTAGCCAGATAAGCCATCAATCATAGACATCATGGATGAACCAATCACTCTTTGAAAAATGTGCTCCATCTTTGGCAAGGGGTAGTTATCCTTTTTGGAGCTCATGTTAAAATTCCTAAAATCTACACATAATCTAATTTCCCCATTTTTCTTCCTCACAGGAACCAAGTTATCCACCCATTCTGAATTCTCAAAGGGATGATGATCTGGGCATCCAACAACTTTTTCACTTATTTTCCCATAATAGTCAGTAGCATGGGATTTATCTGTCTAAGTTTCTACCTGAACATTTTGGCCTCTTCTTTCAAAGGGATTTTGTGTTCCATGATTTTTGTGTCATATGTCCTTAAATATTCATATTTCCAAGAAAACACATCAACAAAATCCTTCAAAAGTTTGGCATACTCATCCCTTTGTTCCTTCAATAAGCTAATAGAAAATTTAACATACTTTGGGTCTTCCTCTGTTCCCAAATTGCATTCATTCACATCAGTATTTTTAGTCAAAACTTTAACCTTTACATCAACATCATTTATGTCAAACAATCTCTCCAAAGGGACTAGTCCCTTTGGGATATGGTTAATAGGCAACTGAACAATATGATGGTCAGCAATTTTATTCAGAAAAAACATCATCCTGAGGGATTTCTTCATCGTCTTGATATTGATCAAAATGTAAGGTAGAAAATTCATCCACAGTATCAAGAAATATTTTTATCTCAATATCATCCTCAAAAACCTTCCAATGTTTGACATTATCATGTATAGAGGGTCTATACTTTACTTCCACATCATACTTGAGTTTGGGGGGCAAAGGAACCTTGAAATTACTTGATCCGAGAGCCAAGGAATCTACCACAGTGTTCTCCTCTCTCACAAAAAATGAGATATTAAAAGCCAATAATAAACTATCAACAAAATCCCAGACTTCATTTCTGTAGGACCTTAACCTGGGGTGCTTAGCCTCATACTAATTTCTGACTTAATGAACAATCAACTCAGCATCTCAAACTACTGCTAGCTCCTCAATATTCATGTATTTAGCAGCTCTCAAACCCAAAACAAGAGCCTCATATTCTGCCACATTTTTTGTTGCTTCAAATTCAATCTTGCAAGACATGGAAATGGTCTCTTGGGCAGGGGAAATGAAAACTACCCCAACACCAGCACCTACCCTAGAATAGGCTCCATCAAAAAACATTTTCCAAACAAATGTATTGGGAGTAGGATTTTCATAGGAGGCAATAGGTTGCTTTCTGATTTTAATAGGTGTTTGAGGGGTATCAGTGAGTTGTAGCATATTGGTTCCTAAATCAGTGTCAACTTCAAAAATGGGGTGGTTGGTAGGATTTGCTTCATCACTGTTAATGTAAGCAAGTTGTTCTTCCCTATAAAGTCTTATATGCTCTCCCCCAAACACAAGAATAGTGTCATATGAAATATACATCTGCAAAGCCCCCGCTATTATTTTGATACAATATCTACACAAGAGCATCCCAAACTTAGGGGGAACATCAGCCACCACAATATCCATGACCACACTTTTCATTGGCAACTGGAACAAGGAAACAACCAAGTCTTTGATAACCCCAAGGCACCTCACCTTCCTGGAATCAAATGAGTATAGGTCATGGTAATTTTTTGTAACCTACAACCCAAACTCATCCATGGCAGTCTTAGGCATGAGATTGTGAGATGCCCCTGAATCCATCAAGAAGTTGTGCATCACTTTATCATGAATGTTTAATGAGGTATAGAAAGGAGGGGAGCAGTCATCCCTATCCTCTACCAAAGGCCCTAGTATGACAGCTGGATTTTCATCTTGGAGGTTGACTGAGTCTGTGGGATAAGATGAAGGTCCAGGATCCAGTACTTTGGAGAGGTACCTTTTGAAATCCTCATTTTTAACTAGCTCCAAGAAAGGTACAAGAATTTTAATCTTTTGAATCTCATTCTCAAATCTGAAAGAGGAGGGAGGATTCATGATCTCCTTCACTTCTGGGATATGGCTCTTAACCACTTCTTGGGGGTTTTGTGCATATTTTTATTTTCTTCTAGTTGCCACACTCTTAGCAAGATTCTCTTCTCTAGTAGGTTGATTGGGAATGTCAAGATTTCCCTCTTTCTTATTTGACCTCAGGTTGTATCTATTTGGATTTCCACTGATCCTTTTCCCTTTTCTCAGCTCATTTAGTTGGCTATCCATGAGAGACTCTTCATATGCATATTGGGTTAATTGAGAGGATGAATAGGTGTCAACAAGACAATGGATTTCAGGATCTACATCTTTTTCCTCTCCTTCTTCATCAGTAACAAGGTTATTTTGGAGAGGGGATTGGATTTTTTGATCATCCCTATCCCTATTTCTTTGAACTATTTGGATGATCTGAGGGGTGTTATTGGGTCTTCTGAAATTACCCCTATTATTAGCATTATGGGGTTTCCTATAGCCTGCCTTCCTTCAAATTTCAATTTCTCTATTTCTGCAGAAAGTGATTTTACCAGCTTCGCCAACTCATCTACTTGAGGGGACGCGGCAAAGGAATCAGAGGTTGAATCTTCAGACCTACCTTTTCTTTTGTCTCTATCAACCTTACTCCTAAGTTTTTCAACTGTCAATATATTGGACTCTACTTCAAGGGTTGCATCTTGCATATGAGCCAAGGAGGTAGCTCTTCTTTCTCTCAACAGGAGGAAAAACTCAGGGTCAAAAGCACTAGCATAAGTAATCTTGGCAGAGATTTATGTAGGCTTAATTTCAGTGGGAATGTTATTGTACATATTATTAAATCTCTTTCAGAAGTCTGAAACAAATTCCCCCTCTTTACTCTTAAGTGATCCAAACTTTGTAATATAATAAAGAAAATATTTGTTGTGCCCCCAATGTCTCAAGAATGAATCATCCAGATCTTCAATCCCATCAATAGATCCGGGATTCAAACCCTTGAACCATTTTCTAGCCTCACCATCAAGGATCTGTACAAAAAATCTCATCCAGACATCTTCATATTCAATATTTGTTGGAAGATTGGTTGTTGTCATTGATGTCAACCCTAGTCATGGGTTTTGGACCACAAGATTGATGAAGGTATTTGGACATGAAGGAAAATGCACATGCAGATACAACACCCATGGATGGATAGTATACATCATGTTGTTTCTATTGGTATGTGGCACGTCATTTCGATCCTCATTGTTGAGGAGAAATGAATTTTTGAAGATGACAAAGTGAATTGAAGGAAGTACATGTAGGCCCTGAAGATAATTAATGAAAAGAATTATAAAATAAGAAGTAGGCCCTAATGTTAAAAGGAAGTGACATAAATGGTATAAATAAATATCATTATACATTCATTTGATACAAAAATCGAATTTCAGAGGAAATTAGAAGTAAAGAAGGCCGGATTTCAAGGGAGGATGAATTATTTTGGTGATGTGTTCTAAGGTATGTTATTTTCAGGTCATCTTACCATTTTTTCTATAACTGTTTTTCTAGAACGATTCAGATGGTGAAATTGCTATGGTATTGATAAGACATATCAAGGTACCTATGGTACAAATTTCATCTCTTGATTCACTATAATTATGGAGATACACTCTGTGGAAGATAGGGTTTGTGACCAGTCCTGAAGCTAGTCAATAAACGGGTGTTCTGGGTAAAAAAGTCATAACTTATTCATAAAGAATAAAAATGATGTGGGAAAAATTTAATTGGAAATAGTATGGACTTTATTTTATTGTATGTGAGTTTCAGAATCTGATGTTAAATATTGAGCGCGGGGCATTCTGTACAAGTTCAGTCTCCTGAACAAACCAGAATTGAACAAGGTCTACCATTCTCTCTATAACTTCTTTTTGGGGAGGATTCAAGAAGTGAAACATGGAGAAGTTTCAGAGAATAAATTGAATAATATTATCTAAAGGATCAGAGTATTCCAAGAATTGAATAATTGTAGAAATTGAAGAAGTCTCAAGAAGCATTATCAGGTTCTATGTGATGGTTAGTTGATGGTGATGATTTAATGTGAAGGAAGGGGCAAGGATGGAGAGTTCAACTATCTCTTGATATTGGAGGATTGTATCTTCCTCTTGGAGGTTTATCCCTCCCTTTACAATTGGAAGTTGTAGCTACCTTTGGAAGTCATTACTTCCCTTGNATAATATTGTTCATTTCTCATTGGATATAATTGAATGGTTTAAGTATAAGTTGAAAAAGGTTTTAAATTGTACTGGATACTGATTCACCCCCCTCTCAGTATCAACAATATTAACATTGTCTGCATAACTGTAAAAATATGAAAGGTGTTCTTCTACATTTATGTCTTCCTCCCCTGTAAACTTGGGCATGTACTTGAGGTAATCTCCAACTGGGAGGGAATTCATAGGCTGAGTTAAAACAACAGGGGAATACCTAATAGCCACTATGGCATCCATTATGTTTCTAGGAGGATTAGCACTACCATTGGGGTGTGAACTGTAGGAGAACCAGGGGGAGATGGAGTTTGGGCAGGTGGGACTGGAGTTGTGTTTCTAAGGGAAATGGGAAATGACTGAGTGTTGGAGGAGAATAATATGGGGTTCAAAGGAAAATAAGTTTCCCCCTCTTTAGATACGGCAGCTTTGATAGGAGGAGGAGTAGGAAAACCCAAAGTGGAAAAATATTCTAAGCTCCTGGGTCTAAACCACTTTACAATGTCAGGGGAAACAGGGGTGTCAAACATTTATCCTTCTAAATGAAGACCAGAAGGGGAGAATTCAACAAGAAAACTTCCAAAATTTAAACTTATGGAAACAACAATATATGGTATAAAAGGACATTAGATGCAACTACTGGAGTTTTAAAATAAGAATCATGTAAATTACCAAAATCACCTGGTACAGTAGTTGAAATCCCTTCTTGAGAGATCTTTCCTTTCTTGATAATGTTTTCTAGGTCAACTTCAGGTGTTTACAGAGGCAGCTGTGGAGTAGACCTCATGTGTCTTCCTTTGGGAGCCACAACTGAAAAAACGGAGTCGCCAGGTGCAAGTTACAATCTTCAAGTTATTGATTTCTGATGCACCTTCAGAATCATAATTTCTTTGTCGTTCAATACCAGGGAAATGTCTTCAATTTGTTCCCCAGAAATAGCACCAAGAATGTTAGCACTGAGAGTCACCCTCGGACTGCAAGAGGATAATCTCAGTACCCATCAAAATGTTTGTGGAGGTAGGTTTATGAGTGGAGTTCAAATGGACAATGCTCGGTACAAGAATGTTAAAACATAGAAACTAGACTAGCAATGTAAAATGAAATGAGTTCATCATTAACTTCATTCAGTGGTTTAAATTTAGGGGTGAGCAGAAGGAAGACTTAGTGAGAAAGGTGGACAACTCTGCCATGGGCATTTGGCTTTCAAGTAGCTTGGTGAAGAAAAACTCAAACTCAAGAGAAACTTGGAATTAAGTTTCAAACATTGAAATATGTCACAGTAGTATAATAATCAAACCTCCATTACCATGTGACTAAAACAACTTGTATGGATCCTCCATACATGAGAATTTCAACATAAGGGGAAATAACATAACAAAGGGAAAGTATCGGAACATGTTACATCAGCATTATAATAAAACCTACATTACAATACAACTACAAACCTCTATTGGATCCTCCATGCCCAAGTGTTTCAACACAGTTTACACAAGAAGACGAAATAAGTTGACTTCTATTAATGCGAAAGTCTCAAATCTCATACAAAACCATAGAACAACTCTACTATAAAAATATTACAAAATAGGGAGCTCTTCTCAACCAATTGGCAACCTTAAAAAAATATTGAACTGATCTATTTATTCTCAAATCATCCCACAACTGCGAGGAGTGTGATCTGGAAATCCCATTCAAAGCTTTATGTCTGTGCAACCTTCTGTCAAATTGTGCATGTTTCCTCTTATCAGATGCAAAACAGGTTCAGTATGGGCCTGCAAGAAAAACCATCCATTGTTGTACCTTGTGCTGACAGTCTTGCCTTCTCGACCATATATTCTAGGATTTCCATTTATGGAATGAGCTGAGGTTTCAGCTACCAGTCCTTGCTCATTAACTGAATCCATATCAGGATCGTAGAAGAAACTTGAGGACCAAGGGGTGACCACGTGTCACTCATGGATTGGGTGCCAAATAAAAAGATGGATTCAGGTCGCAAAAGTCAGACTTTTCTTATTGGATGAACTCCTCTCGAGATTGGAGTGTGGCGGGATGACTATCGAGCGGCCACCTATCACTATTGGATAAGGCATCATATGCACATGTGCATTTCGGGGACACGGGAAGCGGTTTGGACCCACAGTTCTTTCGAGCCTAAAATGAACCCTCTCCCACCACGTAGCCTCCTCGCAAAACCATGGCTAGGATTTCGGCCCGCTCAATGCCTTTTATCACCTGAGCATCTTGTGGCCCCAAAACGATTTGGGGCCATTGATATGAACAAGGCCTGGGATCTGGGCGACTGGTTAATTTATCACCCCCGCCAAACTTTTATTTGCCTACCAACCTTGGATTCCTTCCAACTGCGCTTAGAGATGGCTCTACATTGAATTGCACAAGGAGGATCCTTGTTGCTGAAAACTATACTTTCTCATTCACAATAATCAATTGTGACTCTGGACAACTTTATGTGATAACACCTATAGTAGCATGTGTTTCCCAATGTTTCTCTCAACTGATGCGCTAATTTTGGTGGTGGTAAATTGATAATCACTACAATCTTGGTAGGATCTACTAGAAAGCCTTGTTTGCACACTATATGGCCCAATAGTATCCCAAAAGGTGTCCCAAAGATGCACTTCATGATATTTAATGATATCTAACAGTGCCTGTATATTTCCAATATCATCCTTAATATCTCTACATGATATTTCAACAGACTGTAGAATGTCCAATCATCCAGATATACCTCTAAAAATTGATGGATGAATTCTTTGAATGCATCTATGACTACTCTTGAGAATATTTCTGGTTCATTCTTCATTCCAAAAGGCATGATTGTGTACTGGTAGGATCCCCATTATGTGGAAAAATTGGTTTTGTACCTTTCTTATGGGGCTATCTTGATCTAATGGTAACCTGAGAAACCATCTATGAAGGAGTATGCTTCATGGCCTCCTACATTCTCTAATACCTCATTTGTGAAAGGGGTAGGAAAAGGGTCATGTAGGCAAGCATCATTCAATCTCCTGAGATCTACACAGATCCTTATCCCTCCCTCCTTATTTTCCTGCACTACCATAGGGCTTACCCATTCAGATTCCTCCACTAGGTCACTGATTCCAGCCTCCAACATTCTATCAATTTCCTCTTTTACCTTCTTCTTATATATTGGTTTCAGTCTATATGGTCATTTTTGGACTTATATATAGTTTCAGTCTATAGCCTCAGGTTTGAGAGGTATCTTCATCTCTCCTATCTCTCATGTTATTCCTTTCATCTCTAAAAAGGTTGTTGGGAACAGGTCACTGTACTCGCGCAACAACTCTATGATTCTTTCAACTGTTTTTTCATCCTAGTAATCCCCTATACTGTTCATTTTGGGATTGTGATTTGTCCCAATGTTGACTTTCTTCACCTTGATCAATGTAGCAAACACTTCTGATTCTAGAGGTGTACCTTCCACCTCTCCTTCACCTTCAATGTTTTTAATCTGAATGTTGCACAGGTCATCTTCATCTGGTGCATCTTCCTCCACATGGTATGATGACAGTAGTTCCCTTACTGTATGTATGTTCTGTTGTTGATACTATGTTATAAGTTCAAAATATGGTTCTTGAATGAATATTTCCCCTCTAATCTGTTTGAGTGTTGCATCCATGTTGGGGTTCTCATGTTCAAATGAGAAGGTGACTATAAAATTATGTTGTAATTTTTTTGCATTCTGCAATGCATCTACGTAATTCCTGTTCTACATACCAGTTTGTTGGAATTCCTTCCAAGGTGTGAATAAAGTTGTGAGGCCATTCTTCTAGTGGTGTCATTCCCCATAGTGTTCTACACTTCTCCAAGTTTTCTTCCAGTGTCCCCTATTTTTCATATCTCTGCAATTGATTTCTTCCATGTTTTGCGCCAAATCTGATGCACAGTAATCGCTTACATTGGTACCAGTCCTTGAATGTCTCTTTCTGTGCACCCCACCATCTTACAGGTGTTTCCTTGGGTGTTATATCCAGAGCTAAGATCCTATGATTTTATAAAACTTCCTCTTCGTATCTTGTTACGAATTATTGTTACACATCAAAATTGCTCACTTCAATAGTGTCGTAAGTGTCATCATTACAAGTGTCGCATTTTTCTCACAAGTGTCGCAAGTATCAGGAAAAGCATACTGCCATAATGCCTATGTTGTACCTATAACGACATCAGAATGACATTTGAAACACCTCAAACATTTGATTTGGAAGAAGAGGAATGGTTAACTGGGTTTATGAACCTCTTGCCATCTGAAAGAACCACAAAAATTGAGGTTTTAGAGGAGAGCACTCCCCTATACCTCTCTCAGGAGTGCTGGCGCCCCCCTATAGACTGTTAGGGAGCGTTATAACACTCTGACAACCCTTTTGGAGGAGCGCTGCTATTGTTAGTAGTGTTGGCACCCCCCCATACCTTACTAAGGAGCGTTATAACGCTCTGACTACCCTTGTGAAGGAGCGCTACCTATTATGGGAAACAATTGGTTTGTTGAGAAGAATGGGGGAAAGATCTCTTCAATCTTGGAAGGTAGTTGGATTTGAATCCTTGGTCAAGCCACGATCTTAGGGAAGATCCCTAACTGATGGAGGAAAATCCTCAACTTACCCTAAAGATATCTCAAGTGGTTGGGCCTCTCTAAACCTACATAAGTAGGCTCTCTCATGGTGAAAAGGGGAAAGGATTGGAGGCATGAAACCTATGATCTCATAGGAAACACACAGTGAAGTGGAGAATAATCAGTGAAGCTATTGTCATTCTGATCATGGGTCTTTTGTGCAATGGTTAGACAAGGAGGACTTGACGAAGCTATTGCGCTCGCATCTATGGTTGTAAGTTTCTTTCGTTATTGTTCTCATCAATATAATATGCTTGGCCTGTTTCTTTCTAGTTTGTGTTTGATCTCACATGAACTTATCTCTAAGCAGATAGATCTATTTTAAGATAATCTCAGTAGATTAGGAAGTGGTTGTACTTTTTTTTTCTACAGGGCTTGTCGAGGAGCGAAATATTGGAGCTCAACTCGAACCATGCAGGGACAAACACCGGTAAAAGGTACTTCCTTTCTCCTTCCTCCTCACACATTAGTTTATATAGACCTAAAAGGAAGTCAATGTCGATGATAAGTGTCTTCTCTCTTAAGAGTTAAGAGTCTAGCTCTCAAGAGAAGATCTACCTGACACAGGGAGATTTTCATTCAACAATTATTCTAAATCATTTACCCCATGAAAGCTCAGAGGTTCTCTTATCAATGTACCTACCCATCTTATTGCACGTTATATTCTTGTGCACCTTCTTATGGAGACTTCATGTAATATTTGTTGCCAATTCTCCAACCTTGTGCATGATTTTGACGTGCATGACATGATACTTCTCCAACTGAGTACCCCATCTGTAGTTGGATTCACATAATCTTCTTCTCATGCGGTGGTTCTGTATAACTGGTTAATTTCCTCCAGGTCTGAACAAGTGGGTTCTTCAAAACTTTCTCCTTATGATGGATCTAATGGTGCAATGACTCTGTACTCTCTTAACTCGAATGTCATCTGCCTCATCTTCAAATTGATTATGGCCTTATTATCAAACACCCAATCCAATCCAAGCAATGTCGGATAAGGTGTTGTGCCATCCACTATTTCTATCACTTCGAAATCGGCTTTAGTGTGCACTCCATCTAGATCAACTGTCACACCCTTTAGCCTTCCAATTGGGAGAATCTTGTGTTGATTTTCTAGTTTCAGCTGAACAGGTGAATATCCTAATGTGGTATCTCCCATACATTTTGATGTCTTCTTGGGTAGTACATTCACTTCGTAGCCTAAATCCAATATAATATCCCCCATGTTGAAATCTCCAATGTTAGCATTTAGTCTAAATTCCTTGCTTGTCCTCCTCCTTGTATGAAGGTGATTGACTATTTTCGGTTCTAATTTCCCCTCTACCTTTGTGCCCTCTACCTCTATGTTACATATTTCTATCATATTTTGAAAAATTTTAATAGATGATTGGTCATTTAGTAGCTTAACACAGGATTGCAGAAAATCCTTTATGGTACTTACTTGTCCTAGAGGTTGCGCTTCATTAGTGTGGTCTAGAGATGAAGGCATATCGTACATTGGTATGTCCTGATTATGTTGCACAGTTGATGTAGATGCAATGTCTAGCTTCAAGAATTCTTTTATGACTTGCTTAAATATCCCCTTTTCGTTCTACGCATCAAACTACTTGTGTGGTTCAGCATGTTTCTTCACCCATTGGTGTTGTGTTGGATCTTGTCTTACCGAGTCATCTCCTTTATTAGCTCCTCCACGCGTAACTATGTTGATATTTCTTCCATCATTCCTCGCTTCTGCATAAATCCATTGAACATTCTGATTGTTTTTATTTCTCTTGTCCTGGATCTTCCCCAATAGTGTCGAATAGTCTTCTGTGTCATGGTTTGATGCGTGAAAATACATACATGTCATCGATGGAAGTAGACATTCTCTTGCATATTGTCCTAGTTGTTGACAGTTATGGAATACCACTGGTCCTCTGCCTCTTCCAAATCCTCCTCTACCTTTTCCTCCACCTATGTAGCTAGATCGATCTCCTCGCGGTACATTGTACTGGGGCGCCTGGTTATACTGCGTGGGATTATACTTTGGTTGTGCGGTATTGTATTGCAGTTCTGCAGTGTTATATTGTGGCAGTGCAATGTTATATGGGGTTGGTACTTGGTTAAAATGTGGTGCATCTTTCCCTTTCATCATCTCTTCCTGCACCCTATAGGTTTCTGATGTTATTTCCCTCACAAACTCCATTGTCTTGCAATCTTTGTCATCATGGCTTAATGACTTACAAAAGTTGCAATATGGACTCTTAGGCACTGTCTGTTATTTTTTAATCATTGGATAGTGATACGGATCATGCCCCTGTGTCTTACAGATATCACACCATAGACCTCCTAATGGAAAAAAAATTGGTAGTCCCATTGCCATGTACTACACAAATGTTGGGAATTCGTTCTTGTGGCGTCCTTATGTCCTACATATGGTACACCAAACAACTTCTCTTTTGTCCTTACTCTTGTTCTGGTTTAATTGAAATTTTATATTCTCTAGGTCTTCTTTGAGCTCCTCTATTGTTGGATCTGTCTTTTGATATTGGTTCTCTTCTAGTTGCAAGGCTTCCTATGGAGCCTCTTCTTGGGTCTGAAACTTTTGTTGTCTCAAGGGGTATTTCAAAAGTGGTAGCAGTGAATTGACAAACAGATGCCTATGTTGCATATCTATCATGACATACTTTACTTTCCCTTCAATCATTTGAATATCTGGTCTATCTCCCAGACAGATTCTCTTGGTTTCTATCTGATCTCTATCATCTCATTCATGTATTGATCCTCTGAGCTAGGCTTCTAGAATTCATTTATCAACAACTTCTTGATATCCACAATCGTTCTAGTTGTTCCTAGTGGACTGTTTTTTGCTAAGATCATGTACCAATCTAGTGTGTGATATCTTAGCGTGATGGCTAACTACACAATTTTAGTGTCCTCATCTATGATCTGCTTTTCTTCCCATATCTTTTCATAGATGACCAAGTGTTTCTCAGGGTCCTCTAACGCCTCTCACTTGAATTCTGGTAACCTCATGGTGGGATCATGTCTTGGCATCCTGAATATTGAACTACTATCTCCACAGGCTGTAGATCCTTGACTAATAATTCTTGAATTGGCTCCCCCATTTGTTGCTCCCTATGTATATGTACTTCCTACTATGTTTCTTCCACTGAAATTTGGTTGTCTAAATGGTGGTGTTCTTTCTGTTGTATTAGTCACACATGGGTTTATGGGTTCCACACTAACACTAATCTGGATAGGAGTTATACCTACGATTTATACTCTTGGAACTCTTGTCTTCCTTTCATATTTCATGCACAGGATTTCCTCAATCTACTCCATAGCCTGGAGATCCTCTACCTCTACTTCATCACTTGCCAAGCCTTCCCTCGTGGATATGGATCTCTTCTTATTATTCATCTTATATTGGTAGGGTACTCCACTGTGCATTATTCCAACTGTTTCCATGATCTTCTTGATATGGTCTTCCTCCATCATGATTGGATCCAAGGCCTCCTCCTTATTTTCTTTATCCATCTCTTTCTCCATTTCTCCATCTCTTGTCAGTGCTTCCCCCCTTCCCCCATGCATGAAGGTACGTTTAGTTGTCTGAGACCATTGTCATTACACCTTTTCTATGTAGTAACATCTTAATGGAAGTATACAATGATCTGATATACCTACCTCATGGTCCCTTCAAGAACTCTTTCTCTTATGCATTGTAATACTTCGCAGTATCTATTGCAAATTATGTAATAAATATGGAAACAATGTTGTCTAACCAGAAATATACTACATGCATAAACTTATTGTCAACTTGTTGTAACTACATGATCTCCATGGGATTCCATTCTAGTTGTCTAATCCGATTTGTAGGGTGGTTGTATTTCAACCTCAATATCCACTCCTGCAACACATGCAGGAAATCACAAAAAAATACTTCATGCAAGTCGTTGAATACGTACTTATCCAAATATTTGTGTGGTGTTAACTTCGGGTTTTTGCTATCTTTCTGTGCAAATCCATATCCTTTGTTTTCAACTAGCTCTCGATCTTTTCCTTCATTGGGTTCCATGGTCTCAACATCCCCTTTTATATTATCATTATTTTAACATTGTGTCACCAGATATGACATTATTTTCACGATTCTTCAGCAAATCTCCTTCACTCGATCCCTTCTTGTATCAACCGACAACGAAACCATTTGTTGGTTGATAGTTTACTCTTGCTACCCTTCTTGGGATGACATAGGTTCAGGTCCACTGGTTTCCAACAAAATCCTCCTAAAACTATCGGCCCTCCTATTGAACCAGAAGACAACATAGCGCACAAGATGCACTATGCAGTCTCACCCAAGATAGTTCTAATGGGTGGCCACAACGCTCAGGTGCTTGCAGCCTGGGAAATGAGTGGGGATCTGTGACTAAACTTTGTAGTCTTCATTTATTTAATCTAACATTCAACCTATCTTGATTAATATGTCATTCTTACTCATGCATGTAAAATATCAGATATATTAATTCATTCATTCATTTATCTAACATCTAATCATCAAAAACAAAGAAGATACATAACATTCAGTCACATAACGCAGGGTTTATCATGGTTCACCCCTCCTGGGATACGTCCACAAATATTTTCCTATTCCTCTCTTTTATTATTTTGGTTCCAAAACTAGAGTGCCTCACGCCTTACAACTCTCCATCAAAATAGGTTGAGATATTACAATGAGGCGGACTAGATCGCACCAGGCTCCTCATCTTATGATCTAACCCTCAATATCTACCCTCGTCCCTCTCCTCATCTCAATAGATTACAAAAATAGATCGGAGTAACAGTATGATAACAATGAAAAACAACATGACATCCAACTATGAACATCAGAACAACAGAATAGAACCTTAGACCACTTCTAAACCTTGACCTAGACCTCCTAGGTGCCTATTTATACATGTTCTTGGCTTACTAGCCATTAGATCTTTTTACCAAAACCCTAACCCTAGCATGGTTATGTCTTCTTGCATGCGTTCATCGAATTATTTCCTCCTCTGTATGCGTGTTTTCCTTGCGCGTGTTGATTTTCTTGCCAGCTATCTTGTGCTTTATTCTCCAAAATTATTCTTTATTCCAAAATGGGCCTACGCCCAACAAACTATGTCTCTACTTTCTAGGCATCTTTGCAATCATCTAAAAATATATTTAACATGTATGGGCTCTAGCTTAATTATGTTCCCTTTGCGCACTGCGCAGCTACTTCTATTATGCCTGTTGGCACTTCCTCCTTGTGACACTTCTTGAGTAATTTGCAGGCCATCATTTTGGTTTCTAACCATGTTGTTGGTTCATGTATCTTGTTGATAATGACCCCCCTAGATCCTCTCTCTATCATATAGGTATTATTTATCTCTTATGTCAAGGCTTTCTCGTTGGTCTTGTCATCAAGGTACTGCGCAGGTTTCTCATCGTTGGTTGGAAGACCTGTTATCTTGGATATCAAGTCAATGTTGATGGAAAGTTGTGTATCCAACCACAAAGTACCTCCATGTACTACTTCCAGTAACTGCTTGACGCATTTATTTACGTCCTTTCCCCTACCAAAGTCTGGGATCTCTAATAAGTTCATTATACCAGTATTATATAGCCCTTGTATCCACTCTTTAGGTTCAATTATGGGTACTCTTATCATGCTAACCCCTCTTCTTTCTAGGTATACCTGTTGTGCGAACTATGGGAATTTATTTGTGTCCCTTACAACATGGTCTGAATAGTTCATTTTATATACGCATCCAATTAAATCTACGACAACCTTTACTCATGTTGGTATGCGCGGTAACACAATGGTTACCTCTTGTTGCTTGCGCAGGGATCTATGGACCTTTTCTTTTCCTTTCCCCTTTCCTGGCACACTTGAGGGCCCTACTTCCTGATACGTTTTCTCTTCCTCCTCCTCCTCTCCACCAAACTCTTGGTTTGTCATGTTCTCTGATCTTGGTGTTTGTTCCTTCTATGTTGGTTCAGCACCAACTTGAGTGCTCGGCTCATCGAAGTCATTCCTTTCATCATCTGCTTCCTCCGTGGGATAGATTTTTCCTACGTCGGGTTTTTCTCTACTATTTTGTTTGGTGGTTCAATCTGCATATCTTTATTTTTCTCCTCGACCAATGCAGGACTCGCTAGTTCTGAGAAAGGAATGACATCAACATTCACCACTCCCTTCATCTGCCTAAGGTTTTTGGCCTCCGTTGCTAGCTTCGACGGTGACCTTTTGTTTATGTAGGTTCTCCTCGACATTTGGTTGGGTGCTCTGACTTTGGGTGGCACCATCTTGTTGGAATCTAAGTGGGTTTGCTTCTAAAATATTACTTTTGGCTTTCTAAATCACTGGTTCGCTCCTTGCTCTTGGTTTCTTATCTCTTTGGTCACTTGAATTCACAATGTGGCTTTTCAAACCCTAATTTTTCTTCTAAAGTGTTGTCATAAATGCTCCAAATATTTTCAGGCATGCTTCGATGACTATCATAAATGTTGGTTTCACACCTTATTTTTACGATGACCTGTTTTTCTTTTTCCGGACTATTTCATTTCCCTGGTGCACTATATTTTTCCACTGTGATCTCTCTCTGGCGCATTGGTATTTCCTTCTGTCGTATCTATCCTACATGAAGTATCTTCACTTTTTTTCACCCTGAATTTCTTTCTGTTGTGCATTGTCATTCTCAATTATATGTCTATCACTTACTCCTCTAACTACTTCCTTTTGGCTTTTTCTTCATTTTTCTAGTTTTCTCTTCATTTTTCTTCTTTTAACTCCTACTATGTACAATATGTACAAGTCTACTTGTTGTGCCGCAAATACTAAGGGTTAGTGGGGCGAATTTCCCTATACAGTTTTAGTCAACTACCATTCACCATACCTTGAACTTCCTTGCTTGCTAAATCCTGTAGTTGTACAACACCTCCATCTATGAAAGACTTTATCTGGTATGGCCCTAGCCAATGCATTATAAATTTTCCTGGGTGCTACAAATATTTATTTTCACAAAGAAGAACCAAATATCCAACTTTGAATTTCTTCTTCTTAATGTGTCTCTCATGCCATGCTTTATCCTTTACTTTCAATACCTCTTGATGGAAACCAACTATGATTTTTTCTTCTTCTAATTCCATAATTTGATCTAATTTTTCATGTGTTTCACCCCTTTCTATCATATATGTAATTGCAACAATGCATAGACTTGTTATCAAATAATCTAAATGAACTATTGCTTCATGTCCAT
>JASDQU010244855.1:104722-123843 GCA_032191745.1 Picea mariana
TAATCATGTGTGCAATACCTTCTGCGCAGTAGCTTTCCCTGTGTAATGTCCTCCAACAATCCCTTCATGTGCCTCTACTAAAATGATAGGTCTTTCATGCTTCATCACACATATTCTCAAGATGTTGTCTTCTCCAAGTCTATATAAATGACCTACAATCAATTGATAGTTGCAGCTCTAACCACCAATTTTTTCTTCTGCACAGTAGTAAATTCTCTTGCTACAAATCTTGTACTCAAAAACTCAATAATGTCAAAAAAAAACTCATCATCTATCTGTACTGGAAACAATTTTGAATCTGGAAATTTGTCTTCCAAGTTACCAAGCTCTTCTTCATTAGTTATCTTGGATAAGTTATATGGTCCCACATTCAATATTCCAGGCTTCACCACAACTTCAAAATCAAATTCTTGGATTAAAAGTATCCATATGCATATCCTTCCCCCCAACACTGGCTTATTGACTAAATATCTCCGAGAAGAATGATTTGTCAACATCTTGAAATGTTTCCCTAACAAGTAATGTTTGTATTTCTACAAATCATACACCATAGCTAATCCTTCTCTTTATGTAGTGTTATAGCTATGTTATGAATCTAATATCTTTCTGCTCGCAAATGTAATAATGTGATCTATATCACCTTCTCCTGTTTTTGTCAATATTTCTCCTAATGTTATTGCAGATGCATCCACATGCACATGAAATTATCTTTCCCAATATGGAAACACTAAAATTGGCGCAATAACCATCTTCTCCTTCAAAATATCCAAACTCTGTTGGAATTACTCATTCTATTGATACTTTGTGTCCTTATTCAACAACTTCTCCATTGGTGCAGTAATATGTGCATATCCTCTTATGAACTTCCTATAATACCATGTATGACCAAGTGTACTTCCCAATAATCTCCAATGTTGGAAATCGTTGGGTTTTCTGTAGTTCCAATGTTTACCTTCTTGATATTCAAAGGTGTAACATAATCTTATGAATCTAACTTGGGACCTTCTACTTCCCTCTTACCTTCAAATTATGGGATCATCTTCTTATGGGACGTGATAACAGTGTAGAAATTTTTTAACTATATGTTTAGTCTGCTTCTGATATGTTGGTATTATTTCAAATTTTGGTTCTTCAAATATCATGTCTCTTACCACCTTCATCTTTGTATCTATCTCTGGACTTTCATGCTCAAAGGAAAATGTAACTACAAAATTATGTTGTATCTCTTCCTAGTTCACAGTTTCTCTGCGTTGTTTTTGTTATATGTACCAGTTCTTTGGAATGCTTCTAATGTGTGAATAAAATGGTGTGGCCATTCTTCTGGTGGTACTAATATCCACTAAACCATGCACTTATCTATATGTTCTTGAGGTTTTCCAAATCCTTCATATTTATCCTCATATCTATGGTCTTGCTCTGCATCGAATATGATGTGTAGTAACCTCTTGCACTAAAACCAGTTGTTGATATTCTCCTTGTGTGTACCCCACCAATGGGAAGGTGTAGCTTTCAAATAAATATATAATACTGGTAATCTATGAATTTATAATGCTTCTAGTTGAAACTTCATCAAAAAATCTTCTAATTCATTTAGACCATAAAAAGTGGGAGGCTCTCTTACCTCTGAACCAATCCATCTCCCCGCGCGCGTCATTCTGGCACATCTTTTGGCGAATAATTCATGTAGTCGTTGCTACCAGTTTTTCGGTACGGTTTCAGAGTATAAAGCACAAGAACTAATACTCCTCCAATTGAGCATGCCATCTGCAGTTGGGTTGATGTAATCCTCTTCGCGTGCGGTAGTTCTATACAATTGATTCACATCTTCTATAAGAATATTGTCTGTCGTAGGTTCAATAGACTGTCCTCCTTCTAATGGATCCAATGGTTAAATAAATCTATATTCTCTAGATTCAAATATCATATTCCTTGTATTCAAATTGATAATAGCATGGTTATCAAATGCCCAATCCAAACCCAACAAAGATGGATCTGGCGAAGTATTATCTACTATGTCAATGACTTCAAAGTCATCCATGGTACACACACCATCTAGATCTACTAGGATTCCTTTCAATCTTCCAATTGGCACCAATATATGTTGATTTGATAAATACAAATGAATAGGTGAATACCCCAATTGAGGTTCTCCCATAGCTTCACATGTCTTCTTTGGCAGAACATTGACTTCAGACCCTAAGTCTAGTATGATATCCCCCATATTGAAATCTATTATGTTTGCATTCAACCTAAATTCTCTACTTGTTCTTCTCTTCTACCAGACCCAATTCACTGTGTTTACCCCTTCTTCCCTGGGATGACACTTTTCTAACATATTTTGCAATATTTGTAAATAGTTTCTATCATTCAGCAACTTTACACAAGATCCCAAAAGGTTTCTTAAGTTACTTAATTTCTCTTAAGGTTGCTCTTTGTTGGTCTAATCAAATAATGGAGTCATTTCATACACTGGTATCTCATCTAATGGCTTTGTTCCCAAAGTCGATGCAATATTTTCTTTCGAAATCTCCTACCTGGCCTCCTTAAATATCTCCTTCTCTTTGCGCGCATCAAACTTTTTTTCGGGCATTGTATTCTTCCTGGCCCACTAGTACCGATCTTGATCCTTCTTTGTTGCATATTCTCTTGTCTTGGCTCCACCTCTAGAAACTATGTTGATCTTCTTCCCATCATCTTCTATGTTTTCCAGAACAATCTATTGCACGTTGTAGTTGTTTTGGCTCCTCTTGTCCTGTATTTTTTTCAACAGTGTCGGACAGTATTTTGTTTGTCTGTTGTGCGACAATAAATACATGTTGTTGGTGGATGTAGATAGTCTCTGACATAGTGCCCTAGTTTCTGACAGTTATGGAAAACTATATTTCCTCAAGCTCCTCAAAAGCCTCTTCCTCCACGGCCTCCTCCTTTGAAGCCTCCTATATTACCTTGATTGTATCCACGCGATGTATTAAACTGTGGTCCTTGATTGTACTACAGTTGCACATTATTATAGTGTGGTGGAGTTGCACATTGTTGTGTGTTATTATACTGTGGTGGTACTCCAAATTGTTGTGCATTGTTGTATTTTGGGAGTGGATGAAACTATTGCATGGTATTATACTGTGGCTACTGCGCATTGCTATACTATGGTTGTTGTGCAGGTTGCCATGTTATATGCTCATCCTGCACTCTATATGTATTTGAAATCCTCTCTTTCATCATCTCCAAAATTTTGTAGTCCTTGTCTTCATGTCCAACTAACTTGAAAAAATTACAAAATGTACTCTTCGGTATTTTCTGATACTTTTTCGTTAGGGGGAAATGATAGGGATCATTCCCATGTGTTTTACAAATATCACACCATGGTCCTCCTAAAGATAAAGGGTTTGGCATACCCAGTCCAATATATTGTGCAAAGAATGGACACGCATTCTTATGATGGCCTTTTGTCCTGCACATTCTACACCATATGTCTTCCCTTTTCTCCTTACCTTTATTCTAATTCAGATGAAATGTTAAGTTCTTCGAGTCTTGCCTCAACTCTTCCACCGTTGGATTTGTCTGCCTATATTGATTTTCCTCTAATTGTAAATTTGCTTGCAGAGCTTCAGCATGGCTCTGAAATTTATGTTGTCTCAAAGGACACTTCAAGTGTGGCAATAGGAAATTAACAAAAAAAATTCTATGTTTCATATCAGTAATAGGGTACTTTAAATTATCTTTTAAACTTTTGAACTTTTGTTCCACCTCCCAGACTAATTCTCTCGGTCTCTTATTAATCTCTATCATTTCATTCATAAACTGGTCTTATGAGCTTAGTTTCTGAAATCCATTTATTAACTGCCTATTTACCTCTGCTATAGTTGTAGGCACTCCCATTGGATTATTTGTTGTGAGACCCACATACCAGTCTAATGCACGGTATCTGAATATGATTTCCAATTGCGGAACCTTTGTATCTTCATCTGCAATCTTCTTTGATTCTCGCATCTTCTCACAGATAAAGAAATTATTTTCTGGGTCATCTGACCCATCCCCTCAAAACTCTTGTAACTTAATAGTTGGATATTTTCCTACCATTATGAAGTTTATTGTACTACCACCTCCACATGGTGTATATACCCGACTTCTACTTGTTTAACTTACACTTTTTCTTGATTTTCCACTGGACCCACGTCTTGTAAAAACTCTTCTACCACTAATCACTTGTTGATTAACCAATTTTTCTTCTTCAAATGTCTTATTTTCACATGGGGTTGTGGGTTCTACACTAATTTGGATCTAGAATGGAGAGCCTTCTTCTAAACTAGACCCATGAACTCTAGTTTTCCTCTCATATGTGGCATGCAAGATATCCTCAATCTTCCCCATGGCATGGATATCCTCTACCTCTTCCTCATTGTTTCCCAAGCCCTCTCGCTCGGATACTTCCCTCTTCTTTCTATTCATCTTATATTGATAGGGTCGTCCATTGCACATCACACCTTATTTCCTTATGATATCCCTAGTATATTCATCATCCATCATGATGGGTTCCATTGCTTCCTTCCTCTGGCTAATCTATATATCCTTCTCCATATCTCATATCTTACTTGGTGCTTCCCCCATCTCCCCCATGTGTGCAAAGTGGTCTAGTTGTCTAATTCCATGATCATCACACCTTTATCATATAATAAGATCTCGATCGATGTGTAAAGAGACCTAATGTCCCTTCCTCTAGGTACCTTCAAGAAATCCTTCTCTGCAACAATATATGACTTTGTTGTGTCGACTGCAAATTCAGTAATACATCCTGCAGTAATACTATCTAACCAGAAATACATTGCACATGTGAATTTATTATTAATCATTTCCAATCACAAAATATTCTTATCAGTCCACTATATTTTCCTAATATGATTAGTCGGATGGGTATCCTTCAATCTCAATGACCACTCCTGTATAACTCTGGAAACTGAAAAAATGTATGCTTCATGAAAATCAGTAAACACATACCTCTGTAGGTACTAGTGCGGTATATACCTGGAACCCTTATTATCTTTTTGTGTGAAATCTAGTTTCTTTGTCTCTAACCATATTTCAATCTCTTTATTTGTAGGATTCCATGGCCTGAACATCCATTTTTACCACTGCATCTTCTTCACCAAACCCCTTCCAGGTTGTTCTTCTAACTTCCAACTGGCAACGGAACAATTTTTTGGATGTATGGGTTGACCCAGGTTCTACCTTAGTTCTCCAAAAAAACCATTTTCACCATCGGCCCTTTTGGTAAACTAGAAGGATACACCACACACAGAGTGCACAGTGTAAGCTCACCCAAGATAGATTATGGGTGACTATAGGACGCAGATGTTTGTAGTCATGGAAGGGATTGGGGGTGTTCTTTTTACTTTTACTTCTAATTTAATATGCATTCTACCATAATATCCATCAGATCTACTATTTTATCCATTCAATAACATCCATTCTGCATAATTATACTATTGTGCATTGTAAATAAACCTTAACATATGCATTCATCTAACCATTCATTAAATTATTATAAATCATATAAACTGAACACATCACACATAAAGACACCATTTTTATCGTGGTTCACCCCCCTGGGATGCGTCCACAAAGATATTCTATTATTTCTTATTCTTCATCAAAAATGTTCTACGTTGCACACATTAATTCATAAGTTATTAATGGTGAGTCTGACCAACGTCGCACCAAGATCTACAGCTTGCGACCTGACCCTCAATTATAACTCAACACTAACTCCATCTAAGCTCCTCATATCTCAACAACACAAAGATTCAGACTCAAAAGGTTCTCCAAGTGCTTCACTCATGCAAAAGTGTTAATGACTTACTTCACCCAAGACTTCTCAATCTACCTCATACATCTTCTTTTTATATTACAAAATGGGTAAAACCCCTTATATTATGACTCAAATCCCTAATCCTAAGTGGACTCAAATTTTCCACTTTCCAACTGCCTTATGCGCAGTTGGTCTTTATCCTTACTTTGACTATGTGTTGATATTCCCTCTTTCTTGGCATGTTGCTTCCTTTTTCCCTTTTGTCACATTGGTCTTCCTTCTTTTCTGGTGGACGTTGTTTCCTTTGGCCCATTTTGCCTTGCTTACTACACTTAACTTGTTGGGTATGTGTTATATTCTTTGCATGTGTGTGTGTGGGTGCATCAAATTCAAAAACTGTGTCTGACGATCCCAACTTCCTTCTCTCTTTGTGTCGCGTGCGTCGGGTGCTTTCCTAGGGGGGTCCCAGGGGGTTTTTTGCTATTTTTAGCAGTTTTCTAAATTAATCCTAGATTAAGGGATTGGGGTTTTGGTATCTACGGAATACCTAAAACATTGTATATTTTGTATGGTGAATGGTGAAATTAATACAATGAAGATTTGAAAGGTGCGACACCAAAGAAGGTTGGTTTTCTCCCAGTTAAGGGTTTCTAGCATAAATCTATGTGTACTATGTGTATGAGCCATTGATTAATTTTTGTTTTTCTTAAGAATCTATATTCATTTCTTTACCTCACAGGTTTAAAAATTACATGTGGTATTAGGTCTCATTTTTGGCTTCAGAGGGACGCCTTTGTTGCTAAGGGTTTGGCTCAGTCTTGATAGATCAAGTTTATATTGGGTATGTGATAAACCTGGGTTTAGTGGGAGATTTTGCAATGGTGATTCAAGTGTAGAAAGAGGAATGGCGAGATATTCTAGAATTGATATAGAGAAGTTCAATGATAAAAATTTTGAGCTATGGAAGCTCAATATGAAGGACCTTCTTGTAGACAAAGAACAATGGATCGTTGTGGATCCTAGTACATAGCCTACTGGTATGCAGCTTACTGGCACACAGACGAAGATGGAGATTCTGTGATAGAACATCTAAATGCCCTTAATACTCTGGTAATTCAACTTGTCTATATTAATATTATGATTGCAGAAGAAGATAAGTGTATTAATTTGCTATGTTCTTTGCCAGACTCTTGGGATCATCTGGTTGTAGCAATTGGTAGTACCACTCAATCTACATTGAAGTATGAGCATGTAGTTGCATCCTTGTTCTCTAAAGAGATGAGGCAGAAAAGCATGGATGGTCATAGCACGGATGATTTATTTGTAAGAGTTCATACCCAAGACAAGAATCCTGGTAAGTTGTCGGGGGAGAGATCTAAATCTACAGGTAGATCTAAGTCTCCAGGAAAATATTTGAGGAAATCCTCGAAGTGTGGTAAAACATGGCATTATAAGAAATATTGCAAGTCTAATAAGGTTGATAAACCAAATGCTTTTGATAGTACCTCTTCCACAGAGGCGAAAACCTCCACTGAAGAAGTAGGTGATGTTTACCTGGAATATACAGGTACACATGCAGACTGTGATGTATATCGACTCAGGTGCATCATACCATATGACTCCTCATAGGGAGTGGTTCTGTGAATATGAAAAATGTGATGGTGGTGATGTATTCCTAGGAGATGACTCGAAAGAAAAAATAATGGGACGTGGAAGGGTTAAGTTGTTGCTAAAATATGGAAGGATTAGAACTCTCCCTGGGGTTCTTCACATTCCAAAATTATCCAGGAGCCTAATATCTGTAAGCAAGTCGGATAATGCAGAAGTGGATATTGTATTGGGAAATGGCACTTGCAAGATGGTACGAGGGGAAATGGTGTTGATGAGGGGATTTTGGTGTGAAACTCAGTACAATTTGTTGGGAAGCACTTATACTATTGGGTGTAACAATTTTGTTGTCCCTGAGCAGAGAAATGAAGGAGAAAAGACCAATACTGTCCCTGAAAAGAAGACCATGTTGTGGCATCAAAGACTGGGGCAAATTGGAGAAAAGGGCCTTTGAACACTACACGGTAAAGGTATGGTTGAAGGTATGTCTAATTGCACTCTGGATTTTGATTTCTGTGAACATTGCATATATGGAAATCAGAATCGAGTAAGATTCCCATCTGGTGATACAAGAGAAAAGGGGATCTTAGAGTTGATACACAGTGATGTGTTTGGACTTGTTCCTATTCCATCCCTAGGTAAATATGTGTATTATGTTTCATTCATAGATGATTTCTCAAGGAACACATGGATTTATTTTCTTAGAAATAAATCTAAGGTATTCAATAAATTTAAAGATCTTAAGGCTTTGGTAGAAAATCAAACAGAAACGAAAATAAAGGTATTGAGGACAGATAATGGTGGAGAATTCTACGGAAATGAATTTGAAGAATCATGTAAGAAGTGTGGTATAGCAAGGTAGAATACTAATCCATACACACCTCAACGGAATGGAGTTGTAGAAAGGATGAACAAGACAATGATGGAAAAATAAAGGAGCATGCTTAGTGGTGTCGATTTAGGACAAGAATTTTGGGCAGAGGCAGTGGGTACAACATGTTACCTAGTCAATCAATCACCCTCATCAGCATTGGATGATAAAACTCCACATGAGGTATGGTCTGGAAAGAAACCCTCTCTTGAACATATTAGAGTGTTTGGATGTGATGCGTATGTACATTTTCCAAGGGAAAATAGGAGTAAGTTGGATAATAAAGATGAAAAATGTATCTTTATTGGTTATAAAGATGGTGTGAAACGATATAATATTTAGAACCCAGAAACTAAGAAGACTGTTTACAGTTGGGATGTTGTTTTTAGAGAGGTAAAAGATGTTTCCAAACAAGAATTCCTACCAAGGAAAGAAGAACCTAAGAAAATAGAGCTTGAGTTGGATGATGTAAAATCTGAATCATCTGAAGAAGATGAAGCAAAAGAAGAAGAACCTCATACCCCAGTATTGAGGAGATCAGTGAGAGAAAGAAGGAAACCAGAAAGGTGTAGTCCACCTAATTTCTGTTCCAATTTTTCTTTATCTATTACTGATTATGATCCCAGAATTACCAGGCAAGCAGTGAATTCAAAGGATAGTAAACTATGGAAGAAGGCCATGGTTGAAGAAATGGATGCCTTGGATAAGAATGAGGCATGGTATATATTTGAGTTGCCAGCTGGAAGAAAATTTGTTGGTAGAAAATGGTTGTTTAAGAAGAATTTTAATGCAGAAGGAAAAGTGGAGAAATACAAAGATCGGTTAGTAGCAAAAGGTTATTCCCAGGTAGAGGGAATTGACTTTGGTAATATTTGTTCTCATGTTGCCAAGTTAACATCTATTAGATTTCTTTTATCTATTGTTGGTTCTTTTGATCTTGAAGTGGAACAAATGGATGTGAAGACAACATTCCTACATGGGGATATAGAAGAAGAAATCTACATGAAGCAACTAGAAGGATTTGTAGTGAAGGGAAAGAAAGAATTGGTTTGTAAGCTAAGGAAGTCACAATATGGTTTGAAGAAATCACCTAGGATGTGGTACCAAAATTTTGACACATACATCCTTGGATTGGGATTTGTGAGAAGTAAGGTTATCACTATGTATATTCCAAGCAGGTTGGTAATCACTTCACTTATGCAATGTTGTATGTTGATGACATGTTGTTGGTAGCAAATAACATGTATGTTGTCAAGGAGGTGAAATCACAACTATCCTCCAAATTTGACATGAAGGATCTCAGTGTTGTTAACTTCATTCTGGCAATGGAGATTAAAAGAGATTGTGCAAACAGGAAACTCTAGTTGAATCAGAGAAAATATGTTGAGACAATATGGCATAGGTTTAATATGCAAGGAAGTAAACCGATCAAGGTTCTTATTCCTATAGGTGTAAATTTATCTATAGATCAGTGCCCCAAGACACACGAAGAAGAAGAGGACATGTCCCATATTTTGTATGCCAGTGCAGTTGGTAGTTTGATGTATGCAATGGTCTGTACTAGACCAGACATTACACATGTAGTGGGAGTTTTGAGCAAGTATATGTCAAAACCAAAGAAGGAGCATTGGACAACAATAAAGAGGGTCTTCAAGTATCTTCGTGGCACTACCAGTTATGGATTGTGCTACCAAGGAAGACCAGTATTGGACAGAGTGGTGGACATACATGGATTTGTTGATGCAGACTGGGCTGGAGATCTGGATCGTAGAATATATACTAGTGGGTATGTGTTTAACCTATTTGGAGGAGCAATCAGTTGGATGAGCAAAAGACAAGCTGTAGTGGCACTCTCAACTACAGAAGATAAATACATGGTAGCCATTCATGCAAGAAATGAAGTAATATGGTTACAAATATAGTGATAATGTATTGGGTTAGTACAACAAGTAGTGAGATTATATTATGATAGTCAAAGTGAAATCTTATTGGCAAAGAACCCAACTTATCATTCGAAGAAAAAGCATATTGATGTTCAGTATCACTTTGTGAGAGATATGGTTGAAGAAAAGAAGGTGTTGTTGGAAAAGGTTGACACTTTGAATAATGTTGCAGATTCATTGACAAATTTTGTGAGCATAGAAAAGTTCTCCTGGAGTAGAGTAACAATGGGCATTGCTTCCCTGGATTGTTGACTATATAATCCTATGAACCCCTATATGCAAAGAAAACAACAAGTGGGAGAATGTTGGGTATATGTTATATTCTTTGCATGTGTGTGTGTGTGTGGACACATCAGATTCGACAACTGTGTATGATGATCCCAACTTCCTTTTCTCTTTGTGTCGTGTGCGTCGGGCGCTTTCCTAGGGGGGTCCCGGGGGGTTTTTTGCTATTTTTAGCAGATTTTTCTATTTTTAGCGGTTTTCTAAATCAATCCTGGATTAAGGGATTAGGGTTTTGGTAGCTACGGAATACCTAAAACATTGTATATATTTTATGGTGAATGGTGAAATTAATACAATGAAGAGTTGAAAGGTGTGGCACGAAAGAAGGTTGGTTTTCTTTTGGTTAAGGGTTTCCAGCGTAAATATATGTGTACTATGTGTATGAGCCATTGATTAATTTATGTTTTTCTTAAGAATCTGTATACATTGCTTTACTTCACAGGTTTAAAACTTACATAACTCCAAAAATTTCTTGCTCCAACAAATAACATGGTTGTAGCTATTAGTATTAACGTGACCACATTAAACTTTGATGATGTGGTGTCATCCTTGTTATCATAAGAAATGAGGAGGAAAACCATGGATATCCAAAGAATTGATGCCTTATATATAAGAGGACATGCCCTGGATAGAAATAAAAATAAGTCCTCAAGTGGGAGATCTAAATCTAGAGGTAGAATTAAATTATCTCTAGGAAAATCCTTAAAGAAATGTTGAAAATGTGGTAAATCTAGGAATTTCAAGAAGGATTGTATATCAAAAAGTTTCGAGAGAGGGAAGGGATTTGATGATGTTGCTTCCACAAAAAGAAAATCCTCCTAATAAGAAGGAGGGGACTTGTACGTGGCTTCTTCAAGCACCCATGTAGATAATGATGTATGGTTAATTGATTTAGGTGTTTATTTTCATGTGACTCCACATAGGGAGTGGTTATGTGAATATGAAAGTATAATGGAGGTGAAATTTTCCTAGGAGATTACTTGACAACCAGAATCATAGGATGTGGAAAGATCAAATTGTAGGTCAAGGATGGGAGGATTAGAACACTCCTTGGGTTTTTTCACATCCCAAATATGGCTAGAAACTTGATATACGTAAGTAAGATGAGTGATGTAGGTGTGCATAATATGTTTGAAAAGGAAACCTGTAAAACGATTCGAGGAGAAATGGTGTTGATAACAAGATTTCATAATGGAACTCTATAAAAGATATTAGGGAGAACAATCAGTAATGGGTGTAATAGTTTTTTTTTTCCTTAGGGTGAAGAAGACAAAATCCCTATGGTCTTTGGATAAAATGCAATGTTGTGGCATCAAAGACTGGGGCATATTGGATATAAGGGCCTTTGAGAACTACACAGTTAAGGTATGGTTGAAGGTATGCCTAATTGCACATTGGATTTTGATTTCTATGAACACTGAATATATGGTAAACATAATCATGTAAAATTCTCATACGGTGCTACAAGAGTTAAGGGGATCTTAGAGTTAGTACACAGTGATGTTTTTGGACCTATGTCTATTCCATCACTAGGTAAATCAATTTACTATGTTTTTTTCATTGATGATTTATTGAGGAATACATGGATTTATTTCCTATGAAAGAAATATGAGGTCTTCGGTAAATTTCAAGAGTTTAAGGATCTTGTGGAGAATCAAATAGAGAAAAAAATAAATGTGTTGAGGACAGATAATGGTGGAGAGTTATACATGAACGAATTCAAAGAATTATGTAATAATTGTGGTATAGAAAGCCAGAATCCTATTCCATACACCCCTCAACAAAATGGGGTTGAAAAAATGATGAATAGGACGTTGATGGAAAAAAAAGGATCATGCTCAATGGTGTCAGATTAGGACAAGAATTATGGGAAAAGAAAGTGGGTATTGCATGTTACCTTGTAAATAGATCACCCTCATCAGCGTTGGTTGAAAAAACTCTGCATGAGGCATGGATTGGTTAGAAACCCTCTCTTGAACATACTACAGTGTTTGGTTTGTTGGATTACTGAGAGGGGGGGTGAATCATTAATGAGCAATTTATACCACTTATTAATCCTATTAACCACAATGTATATTCCTTTAACTTATTCAACAATGTTCATTGGTAATATGTTATTGTATCATATAACATTAACATCAATCAGTGCATAATAAACAATAATAGATACATCCACGCAATTCACAACACATTGGTATTTTACATGGAAATCCAATGCGGGAGAAAACCAAGGAATAATTTTCTTATATGTCTTTAATAATTACATTCAAGGAAGAACCAAATTCCAATTCTCTAGCTCCAACCAGAAGGAGGCTCCAACCCCCTCTGTTCTCTAGCTCTAACCAGAAGGTGGCTACAACCACCCAATTCTCTGGCTTCAACCAGAAGGAGGATCCAACCCCGTAATTCCCAGGCTCTAATGTGAAGGAAGCTCCAACTCCCTAGTTCTCCGGTTGCAACCGGAAGGAGGTTACAACCCCCTTTCCTTTCCCCGTCCAACTGCCCTGAAATAAAAATGTCAAATAAATGATGAAACAACTAACACACGGTCACTGTGAGATATATCACTATAAACCAGTACCAATTTGTGCCAATAACCTGTCACAACCTGTACCAATAACCTGTAATCATCCTATACCAACATATACCAAATACACCAACAACCTGTACCAATACTCTCCTCAATATATCATATCTGATAAGATATATCTCATACCCAATATCACAAGAATATCACTCAACCAATCATGTACATCAACAACAAGTACAATTTGTACCATCACAAGTGCATCAACCATGCACATCACAACACCTCACAACCATCAGTAATACCAAGTTCTCTATGTTGCATCAACCATAAACCATGTTCCAAGATCACTACAAATATGTCCAAAAATATTACTAACAAGTGCCTCTAATAATGTACCAAGCATGTACAAATCATGTATCAATAACAAGCCAAGTTATACCTCATCAATATGTACCAACATCACCATACCATACCCCTCATGTATATGCCAAATCATCAACTAAGTATCTCATCCATGAACTCAACATATACCTCAACCATATACCAAAACATACATCAAGATAACCAACAATATTCCTCTAGAAATACATCACAAATCCATAAGCCAAATACCATAAACCCTTACATAAAACCATGTGCCAAACCTCATTGTTATGTAGCCTCAAGCATGTACCATGTCATGACCAAATGTAACCATCAAAACATGAATATAAAATACTTGTAACTCTGTAACAGACCTAGTGTATGTGATCACAGACCTACAAACCTTCCTTAACTTCAACAACAAGAGACTAGAATTTTCATCAAACTTTACTTTAGTCTCACATAACTAATTTTGGATTAGTAAACAACCCTAACTTACAACAAGAAATACTTTGTACATGTAATGAATGAAGGCCTGAAAATTATACACAATATTCTTCAGTGTCTTCTCTACAAATCCTCCAGGTTTCACTTCTTGGAACCTCCCAAAAAAGGAGTTGTAGCAAAAATGGCAGGCCTTGCTGATTTTTTCCTTATTCTATAGAGCTAACTTGTAGAGCATGCCATGTGTGGAATATTTTATGTATGGATAAGAAAATGGTACAAAATATACTACAGATTGTAGTCTAACCAATTCATTTTGTCTCACTAAATTTGGACCTTTTATGAATAATTTATGACACTTTTTACCCCGAACACATGTTTTATACTAGTTTCAGGACTAGCCACAAACAATATCTTCCACAAAGTGTAACTCCAAAAATACAATGACCCACAAGACGAATTTTTTATCACATTTACTTGGATATGTTTTCTCAACAGCCTCCATATTTCACTATCTGAATCATTATAGAAATAAAATTATTTCTAAAATGGTGAGATAACATGTAAATAACATACCTTAGAAATCATCATTAAAAGACTTTATCCTCCCTTGAATTTCTGCGTTCTTTACTTCATCTTCCCTCTAAAATTCACCTTAGATCTCCTTTGGTTACCTCAGTCACTTGTAGATATTCAATATGCTCAAAATGGGTGATAATGGGAGACCCTTTCTCTCTTATTTATACTCTCCAAGTATCTTCCTCTAGAAGTATCCACTTAACCACTTTGTCCACTTAGCCCCTTTGTCCACTTAGCCAGTTTGTCCACTTAGCCACTTTTTCCATTTAACCAACTTTGTCCACTTGGCCACTTTGTCCACTTAGCCACTTTTTCCACTTTGTCAAATTTATTATTTGATTAATTTCTCCTTGCAACCACATTGACTAGGAAACTTCTTGAAGACTTTCTATAATAATTGACTTCTTTTTTACCTTCTAGGGGCTTCTAGAATAATCCTAGGGGTCCTCCAACTTCACAAGGCCATATCTCACTAACCGTGAGGAAACACGTGGTGTTCCACATATCAACGGAAATGGGATGACCTGTACTATCCATATAGAATATTCTTACTTGCATATTCATTGATCTGCATGCCTTTATACCTCAAACAAACGTGGGTCCCTTACCCATACCTTTGCACTACCGGAATTCGCTATCAGGCTTCTCCAATGGTTGACATCAATATACAATATCACTCTCCAAGGGTTGACATCAATGACAATGAAAAATACAAACCAACTGTCCATCAACCTAAGCCATTTTTTTGACAATATCCCCCTTTGGCATTGATGGCAACACTTAGTCATGATAATTATCCATGCTCATACTCCTCATCAATGTTTCTATCTCTCCCCCTTTGAAATAAATGGAAAAGGGTATCTCCCTTTGGGGCTGCTCCCCCTGTCTAAATTCCTTTGATATTTATTTGTGTTTCTAAACCTCTGATTACTCTCTCTCCATTCATCTGAATAATATCTTCCCCTTTGAAAAAGGGTATCACTCTGATGCAACATTGAAGTCATATCTCTCATTCTTCCATTGTGACCATTGCTCCCCCTGGAATCATGCCTCTGTGTTATCTCTTTGTCTAACAACTTCTCTAAATGATCTTTCGAGTTGTCTTCCTTCTTTTGTTTCTCTCCCTTGAGTACTTCTCTGCAAGATGTCGTGTAGATGACATGTAGGGCTTCCTATACCTACTTCCTTTTGTATTTTTTGTCCATTGGTGCTTCCTTGTGTAATCAACTTAAATATATGAAAAGCATTCAAATATTCCTATGTCATCATCATCCATTATGATATTGCTCCTTTATCTATGATTCACTCCCTGAACCAATCTATGAACCAGACTCTGAATCCATGCTCTCATCTACTGTCATATATATGTCCAAACCTGCTAGGTGTTTTACGAATTCATTTGTTTCCATGTGACACATACTATTCAGAAATATCCTTCTGATGGTATCACTTCTTCTGATGGTTTATCTTTCCCTGTTATGTTGTTCTAGCTTTCACTACTCGCCTTTCTGTGATCAACTAATTTCAACTGATTCCAATTGTTAAGCCACTGCTAAGCATATTACAAATCCATATTTTTCCATAATGTCAGAGACTTTGCTACTCAATTGTCCACAATGTTGACCCATCTATATTTGTACTATCATGAAGTATTCACTATTGCAACTTATTAGCAAACATCTAATGTGTCCATTGGTCTTCTCTATTTCTAGTCCAAACTCTGCATGTCTGGAAAAACCTATGTTGAAGATATCTTTGTCTAAATACAATCATAAAATTCTTCCTATGTAATTTTGTCAACTAGTCAATCTTTCATATTGTACTTTTTCTAACTGATTTCACTGATTCTGTCTACTCGAACTATGTATGTTGCTTGAAAGATGAATCTATTATCTATAGAGATGTTATCTAGACTCCCCCTATTCACCATACATTTTTTTTGAGAGTCTCCAAACCGGATGGCTCCAAAAAGTGTCTTCTCAGATGCAGAGTCATCATCATCTTCGTTGGTAGGCTCAACATCTTTTTGAACTCTGACTTATTTCTTTTTGTCTGTTGATTCATCTTTCACTATAATACCTAAAAGTACAATCCATTTAACCTGTTCCTTATTTACATGTCCTTATTTTCTTTCATTTATTTTCCAAACCTTTTTGTATTTGACATCTTCCTTTTTCTTTGTAGATTTGTCTTCATCTCGTGTTATTTCTAATCTTGCAATCTCTAGGACCTAGTCTTTATTCACCTATTCTTCATGTTTTCATATCCATATTTTCCTATATCTGATATCATTGTTCTCTTTCATGGAAGTATCAATCATGCTTCTACAATCACAAGCTATGTGTTCATAGTTATGACATTTGTAACATTCAATGTTACGTGTAAGTTTTGAACCTGCGAAGTAAAGTAATACATATAGATTCTTAAGCAAAACAGAAATTAATCAATGGCTCATTCACATAGTACACAAAGATTTATACCGAAAACCCTCAACTGGGAAAAACCTTTCTTATATTCATCATACAAAATATATACAATGTTTTTAGGTATTCCATAGATACCAAAACCCTAATCCTTTAATCCCTAATCCTTTAATCCAAGATTAATTTAGAAAACTGCTAAAAATAGCAAAAACTGCCCAAAAAAAAATTGGGGCGCTTCCCCAAACGGTACGCATAACCAGGGGGGGCATACCTGGCCCCCCTTGGGACCCCCCTAGGAAGAACTCGGTGCACATGACACAAAGAGAACTACTAGAGGGATCGTCAGACGCAGTTGTCGAACCTAACGCACCCACACACACACATGCAAAGAATATAACATATACCCAACATTCTCCCACTTGTTGTTTTCTTTGCATCCAGGGGTCCACAGGGTTATATAGTCAACAATCCAAGGAAGCAATGCCCATTGTTACTCTACACCAGGAGAACTTTTCTATGCTCACAGACTTTGTCAATAAATATGCAACATTCTTCAAAGTGTCAACCTTTTCCAGCAACACCTTCTTTTCCTCAACCATGTCTCTCACAAAGTGATACTTGTTAGAAAACCAGGATCATGGAGCAATAAAATAAAACAAATGCGGAAACAAAACACAGAAGATACGCAATACAAGAAAGACACAAACTTACATGGTTCACACAGTGTGGGCTACGTCCACCAGAGAAATTGCCAGGTCCTTCCTTTATTATTATTCAGCATATGAAGGGATACAACCTACAACAAACCCATTGTAACTTCCTCTTCTTTCTCTCACAGTCTCCTCTCTCAGAATACAATACTCACCATAATGCATAGTCGCAATACATTTCCCTCATAACAGAGGGTTTCCTTCTAGGTAAAAAACCCCTAACATAATTTATATCGTTAGATCTGTGACCTTATAATGAACAGTCCAGATTTACAATGAAATTACAATATACATTTACAAGGAAACTTTTCCTTCAGGGGCTTCGCCCCCGGACCTCGCAGAGGGGGTACCCCCCCCTCTGCACTCCTCCGCATGGAAAAGTGTACATACTTATGGGGTGTAAAGTCTTCATGGGGTATAAACATGGGAAAGAAAGGACCTTTGAATCAGGAACATAATCAGGCTCCACAACCAACAATCTCCCACTTGGAGACTGATCTCAACAAATCCACTGCTGTTGTATATGTTGGACTCTAGACCTGGAAAATTTCTCATCTTCATCTTCATTCTTGAAGACCAACTGAAACTGAGCAGGAACTCAGTTTCTCTCTAGTTACTCCCTTTGTTAACATATCTGCAGGATTTTGGCTAGTGTGTATCTTTTCCAACTTCAAATGTCCATCTTCCAAGGCGTATGAAGTGTTACCTCAACTGTATATTCTTAGTCTTCAAATGGAAGGATGAGCTCTTTACAAGATGAATTGCACTCTCATTGTCACAGTACAAACTGATATTCTCCTTCTTCTTTCCCAATTCCTCCATAAACCTTTGTAACTAAATCATCTCTTTACTAGCCTCTGTAGCAGCAACATACTTTGCCTCTGTTGTTGAAAGTGAAACAACCTTTTGCAGTTTTGAAATCCAACTTACTGTTGTTCCACCTATAGTAAAAACATACCCTGTGGTGCTCCTCCTACTGTATTTATCACCTGCCATATCTGAATCAACATATCCCTGTAGAAAAGTGTCTGAACCTCCAAAACATAATGCATGAGTAGTAGTACCTCTCAAATACCTGAGAATCCACTTTACTACCTCCCAATGTTCTTTAACTGGATTTTTCATATACCTGCTCACAACTCCCACTACATGTGCAATATCTGGTCTTGTGCAAACCATTGCATACATCAAGATGCCAATTGTTGATGAATAAGGGACCTTGGACATGTATTATATCTCCTCCTATGTCTTGGGAACATTTCCTTAGTTAATTTGAAATGGCTGGCCAAAGGTGTACTAACTGGTTTTGCATTCTGCATTCTAAACCTCTCCAACACCTTCATTATGTACTCACCCTGAGACAATGTCAATTTTCGATTTTTCCTGTCTCTTGTTATTCTCATGCCAAGGATTTTCTTTGCAGCACCCAAATCCTTCATCGCAAATGAATTGGCTAATTTCTTCTTGAGCATATTTATATCTTGCATATTAGACCCTGCAACAAGCATGTCATCTACATACAATAGAAAGATAATATAGCTTCCATTTTCTAGCCTTTT
>JASDQU010244855.1:134100-154229 GCA_032191745.1 Picea mariana
AGCTTCCATAGCTCAAAGTTTTTATCATTGAAATTCTCTATCTCGATTCTAGATGAGCTCGCCATTCCTCTTTCTATACTCGAATCTCCACTACAAAAGCTCCCACTAAACCCAGGTGTATCACAGACCCAAGATAAACTTGATCTATCAAGACCGAGCCAAAACATCAACAAAAAAGACGTCCCTCTGAAGCCAAAAATGAACTATGATACCACATGTAAGTTTTAATCCTACAAAGTAAAGCAATTCATATAGATTCTTAAGAAAAACAGAAATTAATCAATGGCTCATTCACATAGTACACAAAGATTTATACCGGAAACCCTCAACCAGGAAAACCTTTCTTATATTCATTATGTGGAATTTCACCATTCACCATACAATATATATATATATACAATGTTGTTAGGTATATCGTAGATACCAAAACCCTAATCCCTTAATCCGAGATTAATTTAGAAAACCGCAAAAAATATCAAAATCTGCTAAAAATAGCAAAAAACGCCCAAAAAAACAAATCGGGGCACTACCTCGAACATTGTGCATAACCAGGGGGGGCATACCTGGCCCCCCATGGAACCCCCCTAGGAAACGCCTGGCGCACATGACACAAAGATCACTACTATAGGGATTGTCAGACGCAGTTGTCGAACCTGACGCGCCCACACACACATGCAAAGAATATAACATATACCCAACAGGGGCCACATAATAATTTCTTTCTTGAACATTTCTTTTATAATCCCTGCAATCTGCAACCTTATGTCTAAAGTTAGTACAATAAAGACAATGACCATAAAATAAATTTGTGTGCATGGGAGTGAATGATATTCTTTGTGGTGTAGTCCTTATGAATTCCTGCCTTGACTGATCATGATCATGATTGAGGCTTCTTTGTGTCTTGCATGTGGAGGATCTTCTTCTATAGTTTTCTGCTTGAGTCTTTTGCACTTCTAGAATTTTCTTCTTTAGGGGATTGCATTATTCTTTCTTCATCGAACCTTTGATGAATTCTTCATAAGTATTTGGCTTCTCTTCATTCTTCCTTTCTAGTACTTCAATTGATGATGTGGATGCTTATGTCTCTTTAATGTTCTTATTGAGCTGGATGACTTTGACTCTTAGTGTGACAACTTCGTCTTCAAGATTTTCAACCTATTATTCATTCTTCATCATCTGAGACTTTATGACTTCTTCTATTCTCTTTGATTCTTCAAGTTGGATCTTTAATGTGATTGTTTCTTCTTGAAAAAAATTCTCTTCTTGACCAAACTCTGCCTCAAGTTGGCTTAGATCGTTATTTATTTCCTTAATATGAACTGTCAGTATATTTTCTCTCATTTATGCTTCTTCTAGTTGAGCTCTTAATTTCTTGATGACCTATTGGGCTTCTTCAAAAATATTAAAACTTTCCTTTTGATTCATCAATTCTTTCTTGAGGGACATGTTTTCTTCTCTTTCTTTCCTTAGTTCCTCTAAAGCACTGATTAGTTCTACTTCATGATTATTTTCATTTTTAATCTCAAGATTTTCTTCTATTTCATTAGGATTTTCTATCTCATCACTTTCAATTTTCAAATAAAGGCATTCAAATTCAAGGTGTTCTTGTTTTTCAAAATTATAGAAAAATAACTCACCTATGTTGGCTTTTGTCAATTCGCACTCTTCTTCTTCTTAATATGTCTGACATGATGAGCATATTTCTTCTTGTTTTGTACATGTGTCTTCTTTATCAAACTCTAACTTGGTGATGGGAGAATAATAGATATTATGTAACTTATCCCAAATTTATTTAGTTGATGAACATTTACCAACCTTTTCTCTTACCGGATCAGGTAATCATTCCCAAATGAAATCCATTGCTATTGTGTTATTCTTCTTTAATTCATCATTCGTTGCAATATGTTATTTCTTTGTAGCATTGTATCCTATCGCAACTAAATACCAAATACCATATCCTTGTGCCTCTAAAAATTTTTTCATTCTTTTGATCCACATCTAATACTTCAAACCATTCTGACCATTGAACTGTGGTATTCCATTTCTATACAATTCTTTTCTCTCCATGATCTTCCTTCTAGTGGTTAAACTATTTTCTTGAAAGACATGCTTTGATACCAATTGTTGTATTACTGAGAGGGGGGGGTGAATCAGTAATGAGCAATTTATACCACTTATTAATCCTTTTAACCACAATGTATATTCCTTTAACTTATTCAACAAAGTTCATCAATTCATCAATAATATGTTATTGCATCATATAAAATTAACATCCATCGGTGCATAATAAAAAATAATAGACACATCCACACAATGCACAATACACCAGTATTTTACGTGGAAACCCAATGCGGGAGAAAACCACAGAATTTTTTTCTTATATGTATTTAATAATTACATTCAAGTAAGCACCAGCTTCCAATTCTCTCGCTCCAACCAGAAGGAGGCTCCAACCTGAAGGAAGCTCCAACTCCCTAGTTCTTTGGCTGCAACCGGAAGGAGGCTACAACCCCCTTTCCTCACCCCGTCCAACCGCCCTGAAATATAAGTGTTAAATAAATGATGTAACCATTACCACACTGTCACTATGAGATATATCATTGTAAACCAATACCAATATGTGTTAATAACTTGTCCCAACCTGTACCAATAACATGTACCAATCTATACCAATAACCCATAATCAACCTGTACCAACATATACCAAATACACCAACAATATGTACCAATAATCTCCTCAATATATCATATCTAATAACATAGATCTCATACCCAATATCACAAGAATATCTCTCAACCAATCATGTACATCAACAACTAGTACAATTTGTACCATCACAAGTGCATCAACCATGCACATCACAACACCTCACAATCTTCACCAATACCAATATCTCTATGCCACATCAACCATAAACCATGTGTCAATATCACTACAAATATGTCCAAAAAGATTACAAACAAGTGCCTCTAACAATGTACCAAGCATGTACAAATCATGTATCAATAACAAGCAAAGTTATACCTCATCAAGATGTACCAACATCACCATACCATACACCTCATGTATATGCCAAGTCATCAACTAAGTATCTCATCCATGAACTCAACATATACCTCAACCATACACCAAAACATACGTCAAGACAACCAACAAGAGTCCTCTAGCAATACATCACAAATCCATAAGACAAATGCCATAAACCCTTACATAAAACCATGTGACAAACCTCACTATTATGTAGACTCAAGAAAGTACCATGTCATGACCAAACGTAACCATAAAAACATGAATATAAATATACATGTAAGTCTATAACATACCTGGTGTATGTGATCACAGACCTGCAAACCTTCCTTAACTTCAACAACATGAGACTATCATTTTCATCAAACTTTACTTTAGTCTCACATGACTAATTTTGGATTAGTCAACAACCCTAACTTGCAATAAGAATAAATTTGTACCTGTAATGCATAAAGATCTAAAAATTATAAAAACTATTCTTCAGTTTCTTCTGTGCAAATCTTCCAAGTTTCACTACTTGGAACCTCCCAGAAAAAGAGTTATAGCAAAAATGGAAGACCTTGTTGAATTTCGTCTTATTATAGAGAGTGAACTTGTAGAGCATGCCATGCATGGAATATTTTTTGTATGGATCTGAAAATGGTAAAAAATATACCACAGACTATACTCTAACCAATTCATTTTCTCTCACTGAATTTGTATCTATTATGAAGAAGTTGTGGCATTTTTACCCGGAACCCCTGTTTTATACTAGTTTCAGGACTAGCCACAAACCCTATCTTCCACAGAGTGTAACTCCAAAAATAAAACGACCCACAAACTAAAATTTTTATCACAATTACTTGGATATGTTTTCTCAAAATCCTCCATATTTAGCTATCTGAATCATTCTAGAAAAAAAAATTATTGCAAAAATGGTTAGATGACTTGTAAATAACATACCTTAGAAATAATCATCAAAAGACTTTATCCTCCCTTGAATTTCGGCCTTCTTTACTTCACTTTCCCTCTAAAATTTACCTTAGATCTCCTTTGGTTACCTCAGTCACTTGTAGATACACAATATTCTCAAAAGGGGTGCTAATGGGAGACCCTTTCTCTCTTATTTATACTCTCCAAGTAGCTTCCTCTAGAAGTATCCACTTAACCACTTTGTCCACTTAGCCACTTTGTCCACTTAACCAACTTTATCCACTTAGCCACTTTGTCCACTTAGCCACTTTGTCAAATTTATTATTTAATTAATTTCTCCTTGCAACCACATTAACTAGGAATCTTCTTAAAGACTTTCTAGAATAATTGACTTCTTGTTGACCTTCTAGGGGCTTCTAGAATACTCTTGGGGGTCCTCCAACTTCACAAGGTCATATCTCACTAAACGTGAGGAACCACGTGGAGTTCCACATATAAAAGGAAATGGAATGACGTGTATTGTCCATCTAGAATAGTCTTAACTACATATTCATTGATATTCATGCCTTTATACCTCAAAAAAACTTGGGTCCCTTACCCATACATTTGCACTACCGAAATTCGCTATCGAAATTATCCAATGGTTGACATCAATCTCTAAGGGTTTACATCAATATACAATATCACTCTCCAAGGGTTGACATCAATCTACAATATCACTCTCCAAGGGTTGACATCAATGACAACCAAAAATCCAAACCAATTGTCCATCAACCTAAGCCAATTGTCTGACATGGTTGTGATGCTTATGTACATGTTCCAAAGGAAAATAGGAGCAATATGCAGGATAATAAAGATGAAAAGTTTATATTTCTTGGTTATAAAGATGGTGTAAAAGGCTATAAAATTTGGAACCTCGAAACTAAGAATGTTGTCTATAGTCAGGATGTTGTCTTTAGAGACATTAAATATGTTCCCAAACAGGAAGTCCCACTAAAAGAAAAAGAACCAGAGACAACATAATTTTAGTTGGAGGGTGAAGAATCTAACTCAATAGAAGAACATGAATAATAATAAGAAGAACCTCATATTCCAGTATTTAGGAGATTGGTTTGGGAAAGAAGACAAACAAAAAGGTATAATCCACCTGATTTCCATTCAATTTTTTCATTGTCTATTACTAACGATGATCCTATAACTATTAGAGAGGAAATGGATTTAGAGGATGGTAAACTCTAGAAGAAACCCATGATGGTTGAAGAAACAACTTCATTGGATAAAAATGAGCTTGGGATCTAGTTGAGTTGTCAGTTGGAATAAATCCCCTTGGTAAAAAAAGGGTGTTTAGGAAGAAGTTGAATGCAAAAGGTAAAGTGTAGAAGTATAAAGCTCTCCTAGTAGAAAAGGGATCTTCCCAGGTAGAGGGAATATATTTTGGTGAAAATTTTTCATGTTGCTAAATTGACTTCTACTAGATTTATTTTGTCAGTTACTACTTCTTTTGATCTTGAAATATAATAGATGGGTGTAAAGACAACCTTATTGCATGGGGTTGAAGAAGAAATCTACATGAAACAACAATAAGGCTTTGTAGTGACGAGTGAGAAAGAGTCGGTTTGCAAGTTAAAAAAGTCCCTATATGGGTTAAAACAATATCCAAGGATGTGGTATCAAATGTTTGATACTTATATTTTGGGACTTGGTTTGACAAGGAGAAAAGTTGATCATTGTGTGTAATTCAAATTAGTTGGTGATCATTTTATTTATGTGGTTTTGTATGTTGATGATATGTTGTTGATTGGAAACAACAAGGAAATCATCATGGAGGTAAAAACACAATTGTATTCTAAGTTTGATATGAAAGATCTTGATTCTGCAATTTTATTTTGGGCATGGAAATTAAAAGAGATCAGGAAAAAAGGAAAATTTTGTTGAATCACAGGAAATATGTTGGGACAATATTACATAGGTTTAATATTCAAGAATGTAAACCGGTCAATGTCCCTATTATTGTATGTGTGAATTTATCTATAGATCAGTGTCCCAAGACATAGGAAGAGGAAGAAGAAATGTCTCTTGTTCATTATGCTAGTATTGTTGGAAGTTTGATGTATGGAATGTTATGTAACAGACTGAACATTTCACATTCAGTGGGAGTTTTGAGCAAGTATATTTCAAAAATAGGGAAGGAGCATTAGATAATTGTAAAGAGGGTTTTTAGATATATGTGTGGCACTACATAATATGGAATCTTCTATCAAGAATTGGTGCAGAAATAATGTTGGACATACATGGATTTTTTATGCAGATTGGGTTGGATATTTGGATCGCATAATATCTACAAGTGGTTATGTGTTTCACTTATTTTGAGGAGTAATATGTTAGATGAGAAAGAGACAATCTGTATTGGAACTCTCAACTACATAAGTTGAATACATGGAAGCTAATCATGCAATTAAGAAATTTGTATAGTTATAGAAGTTGTTTTTAGGTATTAGGTTTGTGTAGAAAGTTGTAAGGTTAGATTGTGATAGTCAAAGTGCAATATTTCTAGAAAAGAACATGGCTTATCATTCTAAGACAAATCACATCGATTGTCAATAACACTTTGTGCAAGACATGGTTGAAGACAAGAAGGTGCTAATATTGAAGGTAGAAAATTTGAAGAATATTGTAGATTCATTGACAAAATTTGTAAGCATTGAGAAATTCTCTTGGTGTAGAGAAGGAATAGGAACTACTACCATGAATTGTAGATCATGTAATCCTCGAGCCCCCTGTATGAAAATAAAAAAAACAAGTGGGAGAATGTTGTGTATCTGTTATATTCTTTTCAAAATTAGTCTCACGTGTTGTTATGTTTCACTAGGTGCAGTGGAGACCGGTAGGCCTCCCTACCCTAGGGTTCGAGAGCAGAGCCTCTGAAAAAATGGGAAGTTTTTGCGTTCATTTTGGGTGCTTTTGGCACATGGGTTTTTGCCCCATGGTTTTCTAATCTGGCTAAGGAATTAAGGATGTAATATAATTTAGGTCTATGGATTAGGGATTTTGGATGTCATGAGATCCTATATATTGTATTGTTATGGTGAACTTAATACAATGAGAGTTAGAGGGGAAGCTCTAAACATTTTTCTAGTTTTCCCAGTTAAGGGTTTCTAGGGTAAATTTATGAGTACTATGTGTGAATTCTATTGTTTTCTTTTCTGTTTTATAAAGAATTTGTGTGTGCATTGTTATATTGTAAATCTATAAAACCTATAGAGCGGGCCTATAATGTGTGAATACTTCTTAACACATTTTCTGTAATATCTTGTAAGACCCAAAAATCCTCTGAGACACTTATTGTTCTTAGGAATGGGCCATTTTATGATAGCTTCAATATTTTGAGGGCCCACCTTGACCCTTTCTTGCAAAAAAATATGACCTAAATACTCTACTTCTTATTTTCCGAAAAGCACATTTTGACCTTCTTACATACAATTGATTGTCCTCAAGAATTTTTAGGACTTTATCCACATGTTTAATATGTTATTCCCATGATTTTCTATAGATAAGTATGTCATCAAAGAAAACCAATACAAACATTTTAACATGGGGTCGAAAAAAAAAATCATAAGGATATGAAAAGTAGAAGGAGCATTAGTCAACCCAAAAGGAATGACCAAGAACTCATTGTGTCATGCATGTGTTTTAAAATTTATTTTAGGAATGTCTTTTTCTCTTAATCTGATTTGGTGGTATAATGATTTATGATCTAAATTTGTGAAATAATCCATTCCATGAAACTCATCAATATTTGGAATATGGAATTTATCCTTGATGGCAATATGTTTAGATATGTGTACTCAGGACACATCATCCAAGCATAATATTCTCTTCTCACCATAACTTCTAGGGATAAAAAGGAACTCCTACAATAATACCTGCATCCAACATGTTTTGTACCATTTTTCAATATCCTATTTTTGCTAACATGGATATCTATAAGGCCTTTTATTAGGAGTAGTACTTCCATGTATGATTTCAATTTGATGTTCATGATCTCTAGATGGAGGTATCCCCTTAGAAATTTCTTGAAAGATCCTATGGTGATATTTTAAAGTACCTTTTAATTAATTTGGAATATTTTCATCTTTTTGCTTCACTTCCATAGAACAAATTCTAGCCATAACTCCATTGTTACCCTTTTCTAGGATTATTTTCATCTATGAGAGTTGATGACATGAGAGGGTGCATATTTTAACCCTTTGAGTTCATATTGAATTACTTCCAATCCAAATCTAATGCATAATTCATTATAGTTTGTAGAAACTATAAACAATGTTCTTAACCATTGAATCCGTGGATTAACACCTACTCCTTCAATAGGAATGGATTGCATTGGGCTTGCTAAGTTATACTATCCCATAGTAAGTTTAATGTTATGGAATTTTCCTCCATAATCAATACTTTTCCCATTAGCAACCAAAACTTGAAAATTGTCACTAGATACGTAAAACAATTGAGGCACACTACTAATATTTTATTAATGAATTATGGGTACTACATGAATCAATAAGAACTATGAAATTTTGCATCTTAATGTATCCTACAATCTTAATCATTTGAAAAACCTCCAATGCATGAACATATATTTTACACCATTTTTTATCTTTGTCATGCAAAATTTCTCCATCTTTTTTCCTTCTCTTTTAAGTTCACAAGTTCTTCCTCACCCATTTTTGTGGGTTCCTTTATTTCATCCTCGTCATTATTTTCCATTGTGTAAAATTTTGTTTCTTGACATTTATTCCCTTTTGACCATTTGTTATTTCAACCAAAGCATAGTTATTTTTCTCTTCTTTCATCCGTTTATTTTTTGGTATTCAAGTAGGTTAAGGAAAGGTTTCCCTATGAGTTACAAATCAATCTTTGTTTCCTATACATGTTCAAGTGGTGGACTTGTGTGTATCCCTATTCTTGTCTTGAATATGATGAGCATATTTCATAGCTTCCATAAACTTTTCAGGATATTTTAATAAAAGATCATGTTTATGTCTTCTTTTAATATTCTTTCCATGTAAGATTCTAATAGATGTTTGTCACTTATGTTATCCACCCTTATTTCCACTGCTTGAAATTCTAAATTATAATCTTCAATATCACCTAAGAGTTTGATTCTTGTCAATTGACTAAAGTATTCATTTTCCCAAACTTTTCCACATGTTCTTCTAAGTATCTTGTAAATAAACCCCAAGTATAATGATAAAATTGAAGATTATTTTTAACAACCCATTGATACCATTGATAAGGTTTTTTTCTCAAAGAAAAAATTTGTTAAGGAAATCCTTTGATTATCATCCATAATATTATGCAATTCAAGGTATCTATATTTGGTTCACCCATGAAAAGACATGTGTTCTATCAAGCTTTCTTAAATCAACCTTGGAAAAGTGGATACCCTTAGGAACCCATCCATGATTATCTCCAATATTAGAGTTAAATCCACTTGGAATGCTTATTAATGGAATCTTTTTCAACATGAATACTACCTTTATTTTTTACATGAGTTCCTTTAGTCACATTATCACTTACAGGGAGCCTCTCATCTAGGGTGTATATGAGTTTGACCACCATCTTTTATTCATTTTTATCCTTCTTTTGTTCCATATTTTCCATCTTGATTTCTATTTGTCTTTGTGAGTTTACCAAATCAACATTTTTCACCGACCTACTACTCGGTTCTTTAAATTGGTTCTCAAAATTGGATAGTTGGTTATATATGTATTCAATTTCTTCATGAGTGATGGTTGAGCTCTCTCAAGGTTAATTAGTGTATAATTTTTTTCACCACCATTTTCCATGTGAGATGGAAATAATATTTACCTATATTTCTTTTATATTTTAACTTTATCATACTTTTTAAATCACCCAAAACAAATCTTCCAATCAGATTTATGTCGATTGTAAGTTACATACGTTTTAAAACCTTGATTTGTAGACTATATTGATGGTTAACTTTCCATTGGAGGTGTGTTGAGCTCTAAATATGTCTAAAAACAACCTTAGTTTAACATTAATTTATCAACCCGAGGATTCGTCTTTTATCTCAAAGAATATCAGCAAAGTCTATGCAGATAGCTTATAGAGGCTAAAATTGTGTAGCGAAAGCAGATCTGAGTTTGTCAACAATCAAGTACCTCAAACATTCCTTAAAGATTCTAGGGATTTAAATCTAAAGCTATGCAAAAGGAAAGGAACTAGCTAATCTATTAAATTCATTCTAAGAGAAGTAATTGAATCTAGATAAAGACTTGCAGGAATTGCTATCATTATGAATCAGAATTTCTGAAGAGAAAAAGGTGAATTACTCCATCTATGGAAAGGAACAGAGACTGTAATCTAACTGAAAAGAGATGGAAATCATATTTCTATTGAAAGGAACAACAACTATATTCCAGCGGAAAGGAACAGAAAATGTAAACTAATGAAAGGAACATCAAATGTAAACTTATGAAAGGAACAACAAATGTGAACTTATGAGGAACCTTCATGCATCGAATCTCAGTAATGGGAATTGGAACAGCAATTATTCAATACTTCAGGGAATATCTATTTCTTGCAATTGACATGAAACCATCAACACACTTATGCGTTTGTTAACTACTTTAAAAGAAAATTGAATCACAAGACAGAATTTGAGCTGATACAATTACAAATCGAACAGTGGCTCCTTCAGACTAAGCCCTTGGTCCTTAGAAGCACTGTTATTGAAAACTCAGTATATAAAAATGGAAAAATTGCTCAAGGCTTCTATTGATTTCCTAGCTGGTACAACATTTCTAGAAAAACTACTAACGCATAGAAATTCTATATTCTCTATTCTTGAGTGCAAGATCTCTCCTTTCTTCAAGATCTATTTACCCCTTATATGTTACAATAATCTGGGTAAATTAAGCTATCCTGAGGATCGATAGATCCTCGGGATTGCTTTGCTATTACATTGAGTAACTCAATTATCTTTAAAACTACTTTGCGCCATAAAGTATTCAACCTCGAATAGCTTGCACATCTTCAAGATTCCCCTTGCTATCTTGGGTTCAACAATATTTAACCAATCCTGCAATAAAACTAGACAATTCCAATCATATTTAGAATCTATGTAATCTAATATCCAACAATCAACGCTAAAGGGTATATTATTCATTTTCTATTCTATTTGCTTCTAAATAACTGAAAATTCAATCAAAATAATATCATGAAATGTGGGAAAAAGGAAGATATTTATACCTTTTTCATAACCTATCATACCCCCCATCTTACCTTATTGCATGTCCTCATGCAAGCTGAGACTTTACATGTAAAGCAGTAATGTTGTAAGATGGAAAGGTTGGTTCACCAGACCTTCTGAACCCATTGCTTCTTTTGAATTCTCCAAAAGCAACATCCTCCCTTTTCTTGTTAATTTGATAATCTTTTTGGTAACTTTCTGGAGGGAACCAGATGATAGGGGGATTATATCTGCACCCAATCCAAGCAGGTCCTTCCTCTTGGAGCAATCTATAATACCTCTCTATTCTGAAGGTAGATGCAAAGAAATTTCTATACCCAAAGGGCTCCCTACTCTTTACTTCACTGGAGGAGGCATCCCATCTCAATTTAAAAGAAGCAAGAGCTTCCTCCTTAAGCTCCCTAAAGAGAGTGATACCTAAACGTATGACCTGGAGATGGATGGGGGCCAAGGATTCTACGACCCCTTTCATTTTCATAAAAGTTTTATGTCACATAATGGCTGGAAAGGACTTTAAAGGCTCCCCCCTAACCCAGAGATCCATCCCAGCTTCCCTTTTTAGGAAGGTTTTATGAGATTTACCCCATCTGACTTGATTCTGAGTGAATGATAGAAATGCCTGAAACTATATATCACCTATGAATGGGTCGGGTTTATCTTCCCTGTTGTCTTCCAGAATGAAGTTATGAAAGTATAATTTACACAAAAAGTATTGTATCTTTTCATCCTGCTCTCTGAAACATGAAATAAAGTCAGGTACAGTGGCAAAAGAAATAGGTTTTCCTGCTCTGATGGCCTTCACTCTCAATAACAAATATCATTTCAATAAGAATAATGTGTAATTGGTGGCAGGAGCTCTGCAATTAATAGCATCAGAGTAGACATCACGGATTTCCCTGATTTGCTCCAAAGATTTTTCCAATTGGGTTTGCACATTTTTTATCTTCTCTTGGGCTCTGGTGAGCACAGCATAGGTCTCACCCTCTGTTGTTGTCATGTCCTTCAATTCTTTAAAATTCCTTTGATATTCAGTCCTAGTTACCATTCCATGTTGGTGTTGGACCAATGCTTGTTGGGCTTGTGTAAGTTAGGCTTTTAGTCTATCGATGGTGACACTTTGTGCTTGAGATTGAGATGTTTGGTATTCTTCCATAGCGCTCATATTTTCCCTGGATTGAGTTAATTCTTGTTGGACTTGTGTAAGTTATGCTTCCAACCTTTCCACAATAATACTCTGTTTCTGGGAATGGAGTGCTTGGTGTTCTGCCATAGTCAGCAACTCACTTCTGTTTTGAATCAGTGTTTGTTGAGACTGCATCAATTCCTCCTCCAATCTCTTGATGGTAGCATTCTTCTCAAGGAGTTGATCTGTCTTCACCTCAGCATTAATTTCTTCTGTAGCTATCATATTTTCCTGTGTCTCTAGAGGAGGTGCTTCCTCATTCTGGGCTACTATTTCTTCTACTACTATTTCTTCAGGGTCTGTCTGTATCCCTACAAAATTTGTACTGACTGCTTCTTTAGGAAAAGGGTTTCTTCCTTGTACTCTGGCCATTTTGTTCTTCTTTCTTTTGTGGGATTTATCTGTCTGTTCTAATTGTTTCCTCAATTCCTTAATAATTTCCTTGATTTTAACTACCTTCTGCTTTAATACTTCAGCCTTCTTAGCATTTTTCTTCAATAGTTTATTTTATTTTTTTAACTTTCTAATTTTCTTATGGCTTTTGGCTGATTTCTGTTTATGGGAGGTCTCAAGGCCTTCTTCATTCTGGTCAGTATATGGTTGATCCTTTGTTCCTTCCAATTGTTTTGTCTGTCCAAGAGGGCTTCTTGTTTCGAAATGGGGTTCTTCCTGTGCTCTATCCTCAGGAAAAGACATTTCAATATCAAGAAAATATTCAACTGGTTTTGAAGAGGAGGGTTGTTCTGGGTGTATTTCTAGATTATTTGTGCCCCTGTCAAGTGAGGTTCCCAAGCTTCCCAAAACCTGGGCTATTTCTACCTCATAGCTCTTCATAAATTGTTCTGTCAAATGTGACAATGTTCGTTGGGTGTCTTCCTAATCATTCCTCTGTGAGGTCTGTTGTTCTTGCCTAATTCCTTGAACATTCTCATATGGAGACTATTTTGTAGAGTTCTGAATTTCTTCAGGCTATTTTGTTGTATCCTGAATTGCTTCGGTTGTTTCCTGAATTCGTTTGCTTCTTCTCCTTGTCTGAATGATGGTTGTAGGGGCAGTTGTTGCTCTCTTCCTCTTTTTTGTTAATGTCTGTGTTTGTACGGTCTGGGTCTCTGTAATTTGGGTAGGATCTACCTCAGGTTCAGTTTGAGGAGATGGGATTTCCCTTTGGGTAGTATTCTCCTCTGCGTATCTATCTTCGATTTTCTGTGGTGGTTCTTCATGGCATAATTCAGGTTTCTCTAGTTGTGGAGGTCTATTGGCCTTAATCAGGTTATCCTAAGTCAATTGAGTTTGACTCAGTGCCTTAATTGTTATCAGTTTAACTAATCTGTGGTGGCTGATAATAGTAACAGGGTCCTTGGATTTTTGTGTTCTCAGAGAAACCTCATGTAATATGGCATTCAGAAATAAAGGTAGATTAAGTACTAACCGTTGTTTTAAAGCTGCCAACAATTTGAGGTGATGAGGTCGAATTACGTCATATCATCCATCACAAGTGATGTACCACTGAATTACCCCTGCAAGTTCCTTCCATGGTTCTTTGAGGGTACTGAGGTCGAGTCCTTTTCCTTTCTTATCCAATTCTTCCCCAGGGTCTGTGAAGGTTTCCACAGCTTCCTTCAATGTTGTGTATCGTCCTGTCCACTGAATGCCTATATTAGGGAGGCCTGTGACCTCTGCTAATATTTTCAGGGTGATTGAGATTTGCATGCCCCACACCATAGAGTTTCCCCCCTGCAGATTCTGAAAGAATTCAAGCATGACATTCGTGTCATATCCTTGCAACCAGTTGAAGTACTCCATCCACCCTAGCTTATGCAGGATGTCTCTCGCTTGCTCTGTAAGCTTTAGTAAAGTAGGTTCCCTGCGCACACCTCTGCCACCCATTTTGTGAGAAAATATGGACGACGATTGTTCCTATTAGCAGAGGTGGTTAGACCAACTTTGGAGGAAAAATTACTGAGAATAGCAACTATCAGAGACAACAAATGTATCTAAATGAAGGTATTTATTACAATCATTACTATCTGCATCGAGAAGTGTGTCGAGCATCCACTCCCCTTATTAATAGAAAGGTCGACCTCGACCGTCAACGTAGGGAAGAGTAATGACTGTAGGTATTGGTGGTGAAAAGTAATGATTGTATAGTGGCCACCAATGGGGATTAATGATTTATGTTTGAACAACATATTTAACGGTAATCATTAAATGTTAATCCGTGTTTGTGGAATTGAAAATACCTATACCTAAAATAATGCGTTAAGGATACATGCTCCAAATAAATTAAATCTTGTTCAGTTAAATAATATCCCACATATCATAATGTTGTTACTTTTCTATGTTATTGAATACAACCGAAATGATAGCCTCATGATTGAGTGAAGGAAATCTAGAGAGACGGATAAACTTGGTGTGTTAAGGTAACTTCCATACCACATGCAGAGCCACTGTTGCCAGCAGGCGTCCATAGCCTCGACAGGGTTGCCTTTTAACCCGAATATGAGCATGTATCCTTGATACTTGTTTGAATCGTCTTTTCCAAAAAGACCATCATCCTCGTTTGGTATCCATAGTGATAATGCCACTCACTAGATTGTAACTTAAGTGACCAAGCTGGCTCATGATGAGACCTCTTGTCCTTTGAAAAAAACAGAATGTCAAAGGTCATTTCCCTAGTGTGGTGGCCATAGTGGGAATGTCACTTAGGTTATTATCCTATGATCATGGTAGGCTGGCTCATGATGAGACCCCCTATTCTTTGTGGAAAAGAGAAGGAAAGAAAAAAAAATGTTGATAGATATATAATTTTTATTTTTATTTTTATAAGTTTTTCCAAAAAAGACCATTATCCTGGTTTGGTATCCATATGATGATAATGCCACTCACTAGAGTGTAACTTAAGTGAACAAACCGGCTCGTGATGAGACCTCTTTTCCCTTGAAAAAAAGAGAATTTCAAAGGCCATTGCTCTGGTGTGGTATCCATAGTGGGAATGTCACTTAGGTTATTATCCTATGATCGTGGTAGGCTGGCTCGTTATAAGACCCCCTATTCTTTGTGGAAAAAGAAATAAATTCTATTGATTTATTATATTATTGTATGAAGTGAGGCTCATCTACTCCTTAAGAGTAAGGGATGGCGTAAAGAAGAGTAAGGATGCCAAGTAAAAGTGTGTCGCAGATTCCTTATTAGTTATAAACATGAGGTATCATTTAAGTGTAATATATAAGGGAAGAGAAACGAATTATGGTGGTTACATATTATGAACAAGGTTTAAGATATTTTGAAGGAAGTGATCCAAAAATCAATTTGATAAGGTATGGGAGATAGTCCACAAAATAATGATGGATCATTAGAAATAATGCTGATGAAAAATTATTTTGGTGAAAGTTGTACCCCAAAAGAAAGGTTTAGTGTTTTATCAGCAAGGAAGGAACGACAAAATGAACAATAGGTGTACAAAAAAAAGAATACAATTGTTTCGTTCAAAGGAACAATAGGCGCGCAAAAGGAATAGGAATTGTTCCGTTCAAAGGAACAACACGCGCGTAAAAGGAACAACAATTCTTCCGTTCAAAGGAACAGCAAGCGCGCAAAAGGAACAACAATTGTTCCATTCAAAGGAACAGGAGGCACGCAAAAGGAACAACAATTGTTTCGTTCAAAGGAACAGTAGGTGCGCAAAAGGAGTAGCAATTGTTCCATTCAAAGGAATAGAAGCCGCACAAAAGGAACAACAATTTTTCCACTCAAAGGAGCAGCAAGCGCGCAAAAGGAATAGCAATTGTTTCATTCAAACCATCTGAATTTGTAGAAACCTGGTATGTATTTTGCTTGAATTCAAGGTTGATTCCTCATCAACTAAGTTCATTTATGAGTTGGTTTATTTCAAAATTAGGTAATGGATGGTTTGTTAATGTTATAAATTTCATTATAGTTGCCCAATTGTCGTTGCTAAATCATGACATATTCATTTCTCTGCAGAAGACAGGGTATGGGTAACGAGACGAAGCGGGAGTTCAGAATAGAAAAGGGTGCTAATTGAGTTCATCATGGTTATCCTCCCTACTTTTGATTTTCTGGAATGACTGTCAAAAATGAAAAACTAAACAAAATTATATACAGTGTCAGCAGATTTCAATATTTATGGAGTTGGGGTGGCTGGATTACCTTCCCATCCAGTCAAAATTTGAACAGTAGGGTCCTTACTTACCTCCTGGTAGAAAGATTCTTTTGACGACAACCGATGATAGAAGCGTAGTCGGTGTCTATTGACCCGAAATGGAGATCTAGACCCGTTTATGGTGCTTAACGTAATTGTGCCATTATCATGGACTTCACTAATTTCGTATGGTCCTAGCCATTGTGTCTGTAATTTTCCCGGAAAATTTTGAAATCTGGAATCATAGAGGAGCGCCCAATCTCCTTTTTTAAATAGTTTTTTATTTATATGCTTATCGTGCCAAGTCAATCTCTGTTGCTGAATAATGGTTGTGCGCTCTATAGCAAACATGCGTGCTTCATTCAATTCATTGAGTTGTTGAAGGCATTGTTTATGTGCTTTTGTAAGATCCAGTCCGATTTCTTGGGCCATCCTTAAAGTCTTGATTTCAAACTCGATTGGGAAGATGGGTTCTTTTCCATGGACTAAATGGTAAGGAGAGTATCCTGTGGTATTACGCCATGTTGTGCGATAATCCCATAAGGCGTTTGGGAGCTTAGAAGCCCAATTCTGTCTGTTTGTTGAGACAATCTTTGTCAGGATTGCCTCTAGGACTTTGTTGGTGCTTTCCACTTGCCCATTTTCTTGTGGATGATACGGAGAAGTAATTATGTGTTTGATATGATAATTATCCAGGGTGGTGGTGATTCTATGAGCTATAAATTGTGACCCCCCATCAGTAATTACCTCTCTTGGTAGTCCATAGCATATGAATAATTTGAAAAGAAATTTGATGACTACTTCTTTTGTTGCATTTGGAAAGGCTTCTGCCTCTACCCATTTAGTCATGTAGTCCATTGCGACTAGAATATAGGCCTTCTTATTTGACTTTGGGTTGAAGGGGCCAATGAATTCTAATGCCCATCTCTCAAATGGTTCCGCGACTACTTGTGTTTTCAAAGGAATTTCATCAGCCTAACCTGGTTTTCCCATCTGTTGACAACTATCACAGGTTTGGATGTATTTCTTCGCATCTCTGAATATTGAGGGCCAATAATAGCCCATCTGCAGAATTTTATGTCCAATCCTGCAGTCTACAAAGTGCCCACCATAGGGCTCATCATGTCCAGGTTTTAATATGTCATAGATTTCATCATCTCGTACGCATCTGTGGATCTGGAGATCAGCTCCTATATGGAAGAGATATTCGCTGATGCAGGCGAATCGTGCACTACGCTAGACGATCAGCTTTCTTTCTTTCAATGAAATATGTGTCAGTAATATTCCTTTTGTCAGGTAATTTGCCACGTCAGTGTACCAAGGTGGCTTTGTAGTAATGGTAAACAGATGCTCATCTGGAAATCGGTCTTCAATTGTTAAGGAGTCATGTATTTTGGGTATGCGGGATAGGAAGTTTGCGACAACGTTTTCTCTCTCGGGTAGATCTTTGATGGTGATATCAAATTCCTGCAATAATAACAACCATCGAGTGACCCATTCATTAGTAATTCATTTATTAGCCAGATATCTGATAGCAGAATGATCAGTATACAGAATGACTGGATAGCCTATTATATAATGACGAAATTTATTGATGGCATGTATAACAGCTAAAAACTCTTTCTATGTTACTGTATAATTAAGTTCAGCTGGACTAAGATTCTTGCTAATAAAATAAATTATGTAAGGTTTATTCTCCTCCTCATGTCCAAGGACAACACCTATGGCAATATCTGATGCATCGTTGGAGATGTGGAATGGTATTTTCCAATTTGGCCCGCTCAACACCAGTGTTGTTGAGATCAACTTTTTTGAGTCCTGCAAATGCCACCTCACACTTGTCAGACCACTGAAATTCTACATTACCAGTCAAAGCATGTAAATGTGAAGCGATTTTTGTAAAATTTTCCATAAACCTACGATAGTATCTTGAAGCACCAAGGAAACTACGTACCTCAGTTTGTGTGTGTGGTGTGGGTAGATTAAGGATTACCTATATCTTTGTTGGGTCTACCCTAATTCCATCTGCAGAGATATAATGCCCTAGTACCACACCTTTTTTATCATCATGTGACACTTTTCGTGGCTTAAACATAACCTGGTCGCGATACATCGTTCTAGTATTTTCTCCAGGTTACTCAGTACTTGATTGAAGTCGTTGCCATAAGGAGTGAAATCATCCATATAGACTTCAAGTCCTTCGCTGATTAGATCACTAAATATGATCAGGATGGCCCTTTGAAAGGTGGTTGGAGTGTTACAAAGTCCAAATGGTAATACTCTGTATGCAAAAGTGCCCCAGGGGCATGTGAATGTGGTTTTATCTTGATATTCTGGGGCGATTTGAATCTGATTGTACCCGCTAAAACCGTCTACGAAAGAAAAGAATTTATTTCCTGCCAAAGTATCCAGGACCTAGTCAATGAAAGGCAAACGGAAGTGGTCTTTTTGAGTGTCTTTGTTAAGTTCCCTGTAGTCGACATAGATGCACCATTTCCCATTTTTCTTTGGGACGATCACTAGTGGGGAAACCCATCGACTATCTAAGATGGGATATATAAAATTTACATCCAACAGTTTTTGTAATTCTTCTTTAACGATATCCCTGAGGTGAGGATTTAATATTCTCTGTGGTTGGCGGATAGGTCAGGCTTCTTTTTCAACATAAATGTGGTGTGTACAGAGTTGTGGATCAATACCTTTCATATCAAAATATTCCCATGCAAAAGCTTGTTGGTATTTGGAGAGGACATGAATTAACTTTTGTTGTTGTTGTTCATCTAAATTGGCATTGATGTTTAGAGGCCTCCTGTGTGCGATCTCGATGGGTTTTCTATTATGAACGGTCGTAGTTGGATTTTGTTGTTCCATTAAATTTTCCAGCAGGTCCCCCTGTGCTTCACAGTCTAGAACAACTTGGAGCATCTAGCAGGTCAGGTTGCTCATGGTGGATGGATTATTGATAAACCCACTGATTATGTCATCCTCTAACTGATTTTTAATTTTGAGGGATTCTTCCTACGTAAGAGGGTCTCGTAAATCCCTCTTTGGGTATCGTGGTGGTGGAAATTGTGGATATACGAAAGTTGGACTAGATTTAGTAGGAGGATATCAAATGAGGTTCTTCGTGATACCCCCTCAAGTGATTGTCATATTTCCTGTTCGACATCCTATGTACACATATGTTGTTGCAATCCATGGCCTGCCCAATATCAATGGATGCCCTTCAAGTCCACCTTTTGGATTTATGATGAGGAAGTCCGCCAAATATTCCCAAGAGTCAACGGAGATGGCTATATCATGTAATGTGCCAACTGGTTGAACTACCAATCAGTCTGCCAACTGAATCATTATTGTTGTGGGTTCAAAGGAGTTAAAACCCAGGGTATTGCAAGTTTCCATAGTTAGGATGTTGATGGTTGCTCCCAAATCAACTAGTGTATTGGGAAAAGAGCAGCCCTAGATCTGAACTGTTACTATGGGATTCCCCAGATCTGCATATTTAACAGGTTCTTGTCTACCTAGAATTAGATCAGATAAGGCTCCTACCACGCGAACTGTTGATGATGGATTT
>JASDQU010244856.1:0-11053 GCA_032191745.1 Picea mariana
GTCATTCCATATCAATATTTACATAACAAAGAACAAGGTATATGCTCTCTTTGATTTTGGTTTGTATGTAAACCTCATTTCAGAGGGACCTAGTAGGTAAAATTAGTTTATAAATGCATGATCTCTCTCATCCATAGACTTTGGGTTGGGTGAATAAGAATGTAGAGATAAAAGTTATCAAGTGGTGTAAGCTTAGCATTGTTATCCATGTAAACTTTATTGATGAAATAGAAGTTGATGTAGTGCCTCTTGATGTCTATGGTGTAGTGTTTGATAGATCCTATATGCATATGAGGGATGTTATATTCATGAGAAGGGCCAACCAATATCGTCTAATAAAGGATGGTAATTTTTTTTATCATCAATGCACACAAGGGAAGATATAATATCTCTCTAGTGAGTGCACACCAAGACAAGAGATTGATTAGCTCAACTAAGAAGTATGTACTTATTTTCTTGAGACAAAACAAAACTCTGGACAACATAACTCTGCAAATGATTCTTCCTCCTCATGCTCAATACTTTCCTTCTTTACATGGATCCTTGGAAGAGGCTTGGGAGATCTTCTAGATATTCTAGCACCTAATGGATACTCGAATGATGTGAGTTCCAAGGCTCATTCCACGAAGATACAATGCATCCCTCGCTTAACTCTTCGGAACTCCATGAATATAGAAGGTTGTAGGAATCATCGCTTGTTTCACTATAGATGAAAAGCCACTATCATCACTTGTTGTATCATGTAGGATCCACAACAACCCTTAAAAAATTCCTAGATCCTGAGCTAGAGATGTGTCCTGGATTTCATCTTCTGTTGGATTCCCTTCTATCCCTGTAGGATGGCATGACTAATCAATGTGCCATAATATTTTCATTCCATAATCAATGTGTTATATCTTGTACAGACATCAATGCATGTAATAAGCCTTAGTGTGCAATAAAAATAAGTCTCATTTAATGTAGATTTGGTAATGTATTGATGTTGAAATTCATCGATGGTATGATTTACCCCTCATTGTTTATGGTGAACTTAGTTAGATTTACTAACATCAATGAAAGAATCTAGATTTAGCTATGAATTTAGTTATGAATTTACTAGTGATTTGATGTTGACTAGATGCACCCATGACAATGTGTGATATGTGCATTGCCACACTTTTCAAGGTTTACATGATTTAGTGTGTATTTCCTACATCATATGTAGGGAACCTTGTCAATATGAGAACCATGAAGAACTCAATCATAATGCATTATTTCATATATTTTGACAAGAGGCAACATCAGTTGTGCAAGTGGAACAAACCAACTCATGAGCCACTTCTCACTCATAGTATGTAGGGTGAAGTCATCTAAAACACATAAGATAGTGTAGAGAAATAATATTGCATTGCCTAGTTCCTTTAGGTTGATTGGTCACACCATCTATAGTGTAGGCATGCCTCATTGAATCACATGTGTGCACCAACTTATTTTATGCATTGTTGGATGCACCATACATGGTACATCTTTCCCATGATAACAAAAAACAATGCATAATCCAAATAAATGCATTGCTATTAATGTGTTCTCCCATTTCTTAGACATAGGGTTATGAGGGCAGAGAAAATGCTTTGAAACCATAATGGTGCATTCTTGTTATTAAATCACACCACATGTGGTGTTCTAGTTCTTTTTACATTCTTTGTGACACACTAGCACTGGTTCACTTGTTTGTATGCTATTATTATAGATGCATCAGTCCAATTTACACTATGAAGAGCATCAAATTTTAAATTACATATTAAATACATCATATCATTGTTATTTTATAAACAATTTGATATTAGATTTATATTTTTCTAACGCATTTATTCCATGAACTACGCACAAGAACTATAGGAAAATTATTTGATGGTGTGGCCTTGGTAGGCACATGAGAGAAAGTGAAATAGATCCAATGAAACTATTGAATAAACCACACATTATATATTAAAGGATGTTTATCTCCTCAACATTTATGAGGAGGATATATCCATTAAAGGGAAAAATTATTTTATGATCCAATTGATTCACTGTTGGGATTAGGCTTGATGACAATTTAGGGCTAGTCCATAAATTTGGCATAGTTGCACCTAGGAATATGTTTATTTCATTACTAGATTATCTAGGAGGGGGAAAGGTCCTCCCCAATTATCTGATATGCTACATGGGGTTCCTACATGTTAGCACTATGTAAATTTCTAGGTTGAGGAAGAAACTCACAAAGGTAACCACAAAACCACTTTAGAATTGAAACTAGCCTTTCAGTTCAGAGAGGGACCTCTCTTGTCACTTGGTCTCTAAAATATAGGTTTTCTTTTGCGGATAAGATGCTATATCTTTGATTAGATGAAGGTTTTTTTAAGGTTTGTTGGAAAGGAGGAAACAAACATGTTGAGCAATGGAGTCAACTCTGAATGCAAATGAAATCAATCGCTGGTAGGTAGAACTCTCAAGGAAGTAAAGGCTCGGTAGGTAATGATATTTCAGTTTTTTAATTTGTTGTTATAGAACTAATATAACATAGAACTAATATCCTCTAAGTTTTCTAGTAAAATTCTTTAGGACAACCTGGAATAAAACACTATCATGTAGAAATCAATCTCTCTCCTTTTAGATGTTTAATAAAGATTTTAATTGTTCATTCATCATTTCCTATGCATGGATTAAACTATGAAACTCAGTCAACTGCAACATTGACTCCTAAAATTTGGCACAGGAAATCACAAGGTGAAGTTGTTCACCAACATAAAATTTAGTTGTAACATTTTCACATTCACACCTAAATTTTCAAGGCACTTTTAATAGAAAATTGAACTTATATTGCTCTCAAACATAGTCTATAATTATCTATGAACTTAAAACTACAAAGATTTTAGAAAAATATATTTATCTAGAACCATAGAGTGTTTTAACTGCTGAAAGGGGATCCCTTTTCCACCCAACCATAGGCATATCAACTCCTAGACTGGTTTATCACTGGCCACCCCCTAGAGAGATCATGATGCCCTGAGAGAGATTCTTCCTTTTTTTTAGCAACATTGAGGGATGGAGGTTACTCTCCTCTTCCCAAAGGAACTTGGCATAATTTATTTCTCTCCACCAAAAAAGGGGGTTGACAATGAGTTCTTCCTAAATCACCCATCTTCTTTGCAACCCCGTTTATCAGCTTGGTTAGAAAATGTTTCCGAACAGTTCTTGTACCCATAAACAATTTTTTTTTTCCAGTTCACTTAAGAACCAGAAAGTTGCACATGATTTCCCTCTTCAAAAATGGTCACTATGCCCATTCCTCTTACATCCTCTCCCCTGCCCATGATTTTCCTTTCTTTTCTTTCCTTCCCCAACAATATTTCATGGGTCCATTTCCCAAATTTGTGGGTCCAATCGGGAAGTTTCCAAATGGGTACTCTTCCCATCTCCTCATTGACTCTTAAGGTAGACTTCCCAACCACCAACTTGACTATTAATTGAATTCTCTGTGTCAGAGGATTGTTCTGGGTGTGGAAAATATCAATCTAGTAGAGTAATGGTCTAGTAGGGGTCATTTCAACCATTACTGGTTCCCCTCACCATCTCTCCCATGCATCATAATCTACATTGGAATCCCTTTTAGCAGCTATGCAACATCTTCCATTTTATTTAGTAACAAAAATATATACATTACCTTTTATAACAAAAGGTTCATCCATTCCAACATCCACACATAATCAATCTACCAATATTCTCTTAGTAAAATATAGTTATATTTACAAGTTACGTGAAACATGGGTATTACATCCTGTCGATGGGTTAAGCTCTTATCGACTATGACAAATTTCTTTGAGAGTTTTACCTAGAGTTGCACCCTAGCCCTATTTATATCATTGATAGGTAACCTTGCACTTAGAAAATGGCATTCCATCATTGGTCATTGGTTGAGTGGTTTCCCTTGTGTTCAATGACAATAAGATTATTCACACATTGGGATTCATGCAGTACCTTGGATTCCATTTGTCTGAATTGGTGGTTTCCTCGCCTTCTTCAACAGTCTTAATTATTGTTTTTTATTCATAGGGTCTTCTTCATGCGCTATTTCCTCGTGTTGGATGATGGGGGATTCATTAATTACCTCCTTCTAGTGGATCTCTTTCTATCAGATTTAGAACATATTGATTTAGGACAAGGATCTAGATTTGTTTTTAGTTCCTTGGGGCTTGCAGTCATCAGTGACAGGTTCCCTCACTATTGATAGTGTGAATACATCAATGTCCCTTGATCGGTAGATTCTAACAGGTGTTTGACATTAGATCCTTTATTCACACTTGTTATATTGTAATAGGTATCTTGATTCCCATTATCATTATTGGTGGATTGTCTCATGTTTGTTAATGGTATACATCAACGAACAATAATCAAATGGTGTCTCATTGAGTTTGAATCCAACGCATATATTTGTATAGTGTAGACTCGTACCATGGAGGTTGGGTTGAAGACCTCGGTAATGTAGTAACATCACCTCTTTTATGTTGTTTCATGGGTTTTTATTAGATAGTACCACTCCACACGTTGGTACTCATTCAAGATCAATTTTCCATATCTAACCCTAGAAATCCTTCATTGATTCTGATACATAGATACATTATGTATTTGTTCATGGCTATGATCTTTGTTTGACATGGATCCACCATTTATCTTTTGTATTTCCATGATCACTGCTATATATACATCTTACATGGATCCACAATGTACTTGATTGTAAACCATGCTTATCATCACACCTGGGCATGGATATGCCCACCTCGGGAATTGAGTTGTTCTAACTTGTTTTTGTGTTGGTTGTTGTCCTTATATTGGATTTTGGTGATCTTCATCCCTCGATAAATTCTATTGAAGAATTATAATGTCTTACGGCCATCAATTTCTCTTATGAACTCATACATTAGAGGCCATATGTTATAGCGTCAAATTCCACCTCTTAAGCATTGATGCTCTTTTTGGCCTTATCCCTATCCTCCTTACAGAAAAATATTCCACATACATCCTTGAGTCCTTCTAAAAAAAATATTTTGAAGGATGTGTGTACCCTCACAACTATACAACTTGTGTACACGTGGACTCTTTAAAGGAAATCCGTGTAGATGCTAATAAATGTTCAAAAAAATATAATTATTCCAAATTAATGATGAGTTATAGGATTGGTTAGTTTCCTAAATCCTTTTACCCACACTCAATTATCTCTAACCAACTAGACACCGCATAAAAAAAATCATTTTCCTCATGGAGAAAGGTAATGATACTTTGCACATTCAAGAAAACACTTATCCGACTACCTTGTTGTTGTTCATTAATAATACAAAAAACTCATTCCTATGAAGTGTATTGTGTTATTATTGTTCATATTTACAATGCTTTTGTATACATTTAAGTAGAATACTAATTGTTTCGATCTTTTATGTTATTTTTCATAGAACTAGCAAGTAGTTATTATTATAAATACCTCTATGTATAGATATACTTGTTCAAGGTTCATGCAGGTTGCAGAGGAACCATTGGGAAGGAGTGGAATGACTCAAACTATTAAGGATGACATTGAATGTCGGGATCCTCTTGAGTTGATTTTCCTCTTTCTTCCAAGAATTAGTTATTTCCTTGAAATTCAGTTATTTTATCTTAGTTTGGTATTCTATAAGGATTTTATTTTGTATATGGTCATTGGTATGTTTCAGTTAGCCCACTAATGTAGGGGATTTTCCCTGAAAGCAATCATCCTTCCCACTTCACATCCAACTTTATGTTTCCATTGAATGTATATTGAAAGAGGTGAAAATAAATTAATTAAGGTATGGGGATAAGGTATCTCACCCCATTTTTAATAAAAACCCATATGTTAAGGAGGAGGCCACCTTGGCCCAATAGTAAACCTCTCCATTCATCTCTCTTTTTATTTGGTAGATCAAAACCTTATCAATATGGGAGAGGAATTATTTGATTCTTGAGATGAGAGAGCTCAATTTCTTTCCCCCTGGGTTTGTTTGATATATCATGGATTTCATAACCAACATAGAGTCCCCTATTGCTATTAATGTTATGAAACCTTCTTCCTTTGTGATGTAGAGGGACCTCCACAAAAATTAGTCCTCAACAAGATGGTTTGAGATGTTTCCAATCCCCCAGTCATAGTATACAACCCTGTTTCCTCTAGGATCATGGATTACAAATTTGAAGGAAATAGGGGTGGGATTTGATCCACTTATGTGTACACAAGTCATGATACCATTTAATACAATATCTCTATGTGAAACCACACATTCAACCATGAACTTAAGGTGTTCCCATGGATCTAGGAAAATCCCTCATGGGAATTGAACCTTTCCCACTAGTGAAAAACTCCTATCTCCTCATGATGGATCCAACCCCTTTGTGCCTTAAAATTTGAAGGACATGGGGGTGGCATTTGATCCACTTATGTGTGCATAGGTCATGAAACCATTTAATATAATGTCTCTGGGTGCAACCAAATGTTATACCACTACCTCAAAGTTTCTCCATGGCTCCAAGAAATCCCTCATGGGAATTGAACCTTTCCCACTGGTGAAAAAATACTTGCTTCTCACTAATGGATCCAACCCCTTTGGGAAACTAAATTTTAAGGACATAGAGGTGGGATTTTATCCACTTATGTGTGCATAGGCCATGAGATCATTTAATATAATCTATATAGGTACAACCACACATTCGACCACTGCCTCAAGGTGTCCCCATGGATCCAAGAAGCCCCTCATGGGAATTGAACCTTTCCCACTAGTGAAAAAATACCCGCTTCTCTCTAATGGATTCAACCCTTTGGGCCTATTAAATTTGAAGGACATGGGAGTGGGATTTGATACACTTATGTGTGCATGGGTCATGCTACCATATTTAATATAATCTCTTTGGGTGAAACCAACATTTGACCATTGCCTCAAGGTGACCCTGTGGCTCCAAGAAAACCCCTCATGGGAATTGAACCTTTCCCAATATTAAAAAGCTTCTCTTTTTTCACCATTGGATCCAACCCCTTTGGAATTTAAAATTTTGAAGGAGATGAGGGTGGGATTTGATCCACTTATGTGTGCACATGTTTCTAGACCATTTAATATAATCTCTCTAGATGAAACCACATATTCAACCAATACCTAACGGTGTCCCCATGGCTCCATGAAATCTCTCAAGGTAATTGAATATTTCCCACTGGTGAAAAATGCCTCTCTTCTAACCAATGGATCCAACCCCTTAGGGGTTAAAAATTTGAAGAACATAGAGGTGGGATTTGATCCACTTATGCGTGCACACATCATGATACCATTTAATATAATATCTCTAGGTGGAACCAAACATTTGAACACTACCTCATGGTGACCCCATGACTCTAGGAAAATATGTCATGGGAATTGAACCTTTCCCAATGGTTAAAATATCCTCACTTTTAACCATTGGATCCAACCCCTTTGGGATTAAATTTTAAGGATATGGGGGTGGAATTTGATCCACTTATGTGTGCACAGGTCATGCTACCATTGAATATAATCTTTTTTTTGTGGAACCACTCATTTTACCACTACCTCAAGGTGTCCCCACGGCTCTAGGAAATCCCTCACCAGAATTGAACCTTTCTCATTTGTGAAAAACCCCTTACTCATCACCAATGGATACAAACCCTTTGCTTTGTTTCCAACAAATTTGAACGACAATGAAGTTTTCCATTATTATGTGGATGTTATAGGTGTGAAATAACACAAAGGAGGTGATTAATTACTAAATCAAGGAGCCAACGAGGAATAATCACAACTATTGAATATTCCTCATATTCAACAAAGCATCAAACCAATACTGATATAATTCCTAAGGTTTATAGTGGAGAGAGTGATAGATAAATAAGGGACGATATCATCAGATTTTATTCAATTAAGTGGGGGTTCATAGTTACTAAATCCAAACGATTATATCACACTCTTTGTTGAGGTAGAGAAAATTAAAAACAAGATGTTGGAATTGAAACAACAGAAGAAGGATCTTGTAAATGAGAAGAGGGAAACAAGGATTGTTGTACTAGAATAATGAAAGTTGAAAATGCTTCAAAGAGAAAGGGAAAGGAAAGGAAATGAAAAGAGAAACGAAAGACAGTGTCAAGGAATGAAAAAGAACAATGGAAGGAATTATAGAAACTTCAAAAGGAGTAGTGGAGTAGGGAGGAGCTTAACATGACTAAAAATGAGATTGAACAAAGGAGAATGTTGACCAATTGAATTGATCAAATTGTAGTGAATACATGATTATACAATACATGATAAACATTTATATTCCCCACTATATTTTGATTGTAACACCTACCCCCTCTCTTCCTACTAGTTCAGGGGCCAATCCAGTATCTTCTTTTCAAGCACCTCCTATTCTTATGGAAGTATTGAGCACAATTCAAAATAATAGTTTTCATATTTCTCCTTGGATGCAAGTAGGGATGCGGCATAGATAAAATGAAAGAAACTAAACCTACTTGGATCAAGAAATGAAGGAAACTCAACATACTCGAACAATGAATATACTCATAAGAATGAATATGTTTTCAATTTAACCTAACCACATGTAATGTGAATTTTATTACAAAGGAATTTTTTTGATGTTCGTATAGTTTTCCTCAAACAAAACCTAAAGTTTTGATCAGTATGTATTTAATCCTAAGTTATAAGGGCATTTTAATAATGAATCCTTGGTCTTATTTTTCTCTTCAATTGAGAAATTTTATAACCTGGTCAACAACAAGGCTCAAGGCCATTACAACAATATACTCATTATGAGCTCAACATGTCAATTACGGGGATTGAACCTAGGTGGGAAGGATAACAATCTTTCCTCCCAAAGACCTAAGCTAAACCCAATTGACAACTCTTCAATTTGAGGCATTATGTTTGCATAATGTCAATATAAATGAAATTCCAATTTTCTTTCCATTACACAACTCCTAATTGCAACCCAAACAACATATACATACCAAACATCAACTAATGGAATTACATATTAAAGTAATTGCATACACGTTGGAATTGTTGGAATAGAATAACTCTATTTCTAATTTAATTACATACATGCTAGAATGATTGTAATTACAAATATATATTGAAATTGTAAATAGTTCTCCAACTGATGTTCTTTATCTTTGATCTAATGTTGATTGTAGGCTTTGTTTACACTCTTCCTAATTCAAGATTTTATTATCTTGATTTTGGCTCATAAAATATAAGGGAATGTATTATATAGTAAGGGGTTGTACTCTATATTGGTATATAATATTTAATTTTCCCACAATCAATATCAAGTCTCCTTTTCCAAATGGTTGTCCTTATGAATAATGTATAGGATTGTGGTGCCTATGGTTACTACCAACTTTCACTTTTTATTCAATGTATCAAGTGAATCAAAAGGGTTTGCTTCTTCTTCAAAAGAAGTACTCAATCCTTAGCGATCCACTATTTTCCTTAAATTAATAGAACACATAAGCTTGGCACGTTGTGGATGGAATGGAATGACACGTGCATAAATTTCAGGCCATAAATAACCATAACCTAAAAATTTATCTTTCCACTATGAATTATCATGAAATACTGTCAAAAGGAATGAAATTTACCACCTCTAGCATTTCTACTTGTATATGATATTTAAACCAATATAATGATATTATAAAGTAGCCATCAACATAAAAAAAAATCTCTCATACTTGAAGTAATTTTAGAAAACCTTGCTAACCCCAATTCCCAATAAAATAAAAGTCAATGGAAATATCAATAGGTCACTAAAGGAAACATTAAATCGTCCTATAGAGCTTGAAGGAAGACAACATTATATGCAAAACAAGAGCAAACATAGCCTACAAAGGTAACCAAACCCACAATAATTACTACTATGCAAGAAAACCCACAACAATTACCCATATCATAAGTCAATTTTCTTCAATTAAAAACAATTACCCATATTAGAGGAGGCTTTTCTTCAACATGCGAGTTGATTTTGGTCATAAGGCTTTTATTTTCTCACTTACCTCGGCAATGGTTATTATTATTAAGGAAAGGGCACTAAAAAAGAAAAAACTTTAAGGCAACGGAAGTCGACTACATTCCATAGGATGGACTTTTACCTATGAAGTCAACATTAAGAAATCTTATAGAATTTGAAGGAAGGCATCATATGCAAAGGAGGAGCATGGATAATATGAAAAGGAAAGAAAACTTGTAACAATGACCAACATGCAATCAAATTCACAAGAATTACACATTTCAGCGGTCAATTTTCTTCAATAAAATTTACCAACAATTACTCATATCATAGGTCAATTTTATTTTAATTTCGAGTTGCTTTTGGTCATAGGGATTTTTATCTACTGCATGAACTTTACAATTTGTTTCTATTATTAAGGATTTATCTGCTCGATGGACTTTACAATTTGTTTCTATTATTAAGGCAAGGGTAGTGAAAAAAGAAAACACTTAAAGGAAATGGAAGTTGATTGCATCAAGAATAGTATTCAAAGGTAAGAAAACCGACATCAATTAAGGCATCCTATAGAGCTTGGAGAGAGACAAAATTATATGAAAATGAGTAGAAAGAATAGTATTGAAAGGTAAGCAAACCCACATCAATTACTACCATGTAGGAAAACCAACAAAAAATAACAATTGCCCACATTAGAGGTTGATTTTCAAGAAAACACACAACAATAACCATTAATTACCTATATTGGTAATAAATGTGCAAGAAAATCCATATCAATTGCCAATAGAAAACAAATTTCCATGAAAAATGTAATGTGTTGAAAAATATATTTTATGTTCATAGGATGGTAGGATTGAAATCCTACCACATAACTATGTTTCCTCGCCCCAATTTATCGCAATTCAAAGTCTCTTCATAGATTCACAACCAACCCCCCCATAGTTTCCCTCCTACAACAGTATAAGCAAATTTGGGTTAGAATTGCTAATACACAAGGAAAAAAATCATTCGCGATGCTAATGGGAATAGC